>PYDT01000182.1:152359-154859 GCA_004837865.1 Musa balbisiana
GCAGGGAAGTGCCGCCCCATGCTTCGCTCGCCGCCCGCCGCTCGCCGCTCGCTCGCGCAGCCGAAAATGGCCAGTTTTGGCCCCTTTTTGGTCCGTTTTCGCATGCCGCAGCAACGGTGGCGAGCGGTCCAAAACGTCAGCCATCTCAGCACCATGGAACCCCCCGGGTGGCACAGGGCTGGATGGGGCTTTCGTATAGCAGGGAAGGTGCCGCCCCATGCTTCGCTCGCTGCCCGCCGCTCGCCGCTCGCTGCCCGCCGCTCGCCGCTCGCTCGGGCAGCCAAAAATGGCCAGTTTTGGCCTGTTTTTGGGCTGTTTTGGCCCGTTTTTGGTCCGTTTCGCGTGCCGCAGCGACGGTGGCGAGCGGTCCAAAACGTCAGCCATCTCGGCACCCTGGAACCCCGCGGGTGGCACAGGGCTGGATGGGGCTTTCGTATAGCAGGGGAAGGTGCCGCCCCATGCTTCGCTCGCTGCCCGCCGCTCGCCGCTCACCCGCGCAGCCAAAAATTGCCAGTTTTGGCCTGTTTTTGGGCTGTTTTGGCCCGTTTTTGGTCCGTTTTCGCGTGCTGCAGTGACGGTGGCGAGCGGTCCAAAACATTAGCCATCTCAGCACCCTGGAACCCCCCGGGTGGCACAGGGCTGGATGGGGCTTTCGTATAGCAGGGAAGGTGCCGCCCCATGCTTCGCTCGCTGCCCGCCGATCGCTCGCGCAGCCAAAAATGGCCTGTTTTGGCCTGTTTTGGGCTGTTTTGGCCAGTTTTTGGTCCGTTTTCGCGTGCCGCAGAGACGGTGGCGAGCGGTACAAAACGTCAGCCATCTCAGCACCCTGGAACCCCCCGGGTGGCAAAGGGCTGGATGGGGCTTTCGTATAGCAGGGAAGGTGCCGCCCCATGCTTCGCTCGCAGCCCGCCGCTCGCCGCTCGCTCGCGCAGCCAAAAATGGCCAGTTTTGGCCTGTTTTTGGGCTGTTTTGGCCCCCTTTTGGTCCGTTTTCGCGTGCCGCAGCAACGGTGGCGAGCGGTCCAAAACCTCAGCCATCTCAGCACCATGGAACCCCCCGGGTGGCATAGGGCTAGATGGGGCTTTCGTATATCAGGGAAGGTGCCGCCCCATGCTTCGCTCGCTGCCCGCCGCTCGCCGCTCGCTCGCGCAGCCAAAAATGGCCAGTTTTGGCCTGTTTTTGGGCTCTTTTGGCCCCTTTTTGGTCCGTTTTCGCGTGCCGCAGCAACGGCGGCGAACGGTCCAAAACGTCAGCCATCTCAGCACCATGGAACCCCCGGGTGGCACAGGGCTGGATGGGGCTTTCGTATATCAGGGAAGGTGCCGCCCCATGCTTCGCTCGCTGCCCGCCGCTCGCCGCTCGCTCGCGCAGCCAAAAATGTCAGTTTTGGCCTGTTTTTGGGCTGTTTTGGCCCGTTTTTGGTCCGTTTGCACGTGCCGCAGCGACGGTGGCGAGCGGTCCAAAACGTCAGCCATCTCAGCACTCTGGAACCCCCCGGGTGGCACAGGGCTGGATGGGCTTTCGTATAGCAGGAAGGTGCCGCCCCATGCTTCGCATCGCTGCCCGCCGCTCGCCGCTTGCTCGCGCAGCCAAAAATGGCCAGTTTTGGCCCGTTTGGGTCCGTTTCGCGTGCCGCAGTGACGGTGGCGAGCGGTCGAAAACATTAGCCATCTCAGCACCCTGGAACCCCCCGGGTGGCACAGGGCTGGATGGGGCTTTCGTATAGCAGGGAAGGTGCCGCCCCATGCTTCGCTCGCTGCCCGCCGATCTCTCGCGCAGCCAAAAATTGCCTGTTTTGGCCAGTTTTTGGGCTGTTTTGGCCAGTTTTTTGGTCCGTTTTCGCGTGCCGCAGAGACGGTGGCGAGCGGTCCAAAACGTCAGCCATCTCAGCACCCTGGAACCCCCCGGGTGGCAAAGGGCTGGATGGGGCTTTCGTATAGCAGGGAAGGTGTCGCCCCATGCGTCGCTCGCCGCCCGCCGCTCGCCGCTCGCTCGCGCAGCCGAAAATGGCCAGTTTTGGCCTGTTTTTGGGCTGTTTTGGCCAGTTTTTGGTCCGTTTTCGCGTGCCGCAACGATGGTGCCGAGCGGTCCAAAACGTCAGCCATCTCAGCACCCTGGAACCCCCCGGGTGGCACAGGGCTGGATGGGGCTTTCGTATAGCAGGGAAGGTGCCGCCCCATGCTTCGCTCGCTGCCCGCCGCTCGCAGCTCGCTCGCGCAGCCAAAAATGGCCAGTTTTGGCCTGTTTTTGGGCTGTTTTGACCGTTTTTGGTCCGTTTTCACGTGCCGCAGCAACGGTGGCGAGCGGTCCAAAACGTCAGCCATCTCAGCACCCTGGAACCCCCCGGGTGCCACAGGGCTGGATGGGGCGTTCTTATAGCAGGGAAGGTGCCGCCCCATGCTTCGCTCGCTGCCCGCCGATCGTCGCTCGATCGCGCAGCCAAAAATGGCCAGTTTTGGCCTGTTTTTGGGCTGTTTTGGCCCGTTTTGGGTCCGTTTTC
>PYDT01000182.1:159859-162359 GCA_004837865.1 Musa balbisiana
CTACGAAATTTTTATGACAGATTTGACACTTCCTAATAGTAGATTTCCCTTTGGTTTTATCAAAAAATTCTCAATATAAACTATTGATCTTTTACATCTAATCTGCTGTACTTGAAAATCTGCACTGTAAAATTTCAGCCGCACAACACAGTTTGTTTGATCTTGCTACTGCATTTTTTTATTCAAATCTCTACGAAATTTTTATGACATATTTGACACTTCCTAAAGGCAGATTTCTCTTTGGTTTTGTCAAAAAATTCCTAATATAAACCATTGATCTTTTACGTCTAATCTGCTATACTTAAAAATCTGCACTATAAAATTTCAGCCGCATATTGTTGCCTCAACCGATCTATTTGTAATCTTTTTTGAACGAAATTTCTTCTACACTTTATAGATCATCTTGGCTTCCATCTAAGATTGATCTATTGAGGAATTCATCTCTAAAAACAATTTTGTGTTGCTGTAAATTTTCGTCACAAACCGCTGAAATTTTTCGACGAGAATTATGCTATCGCAACTTGCACCATTTCTTTGCTGTTATACTGCCGAAATTTTCTTGATAAATTGGACATACTTACTGTCATATATACTGAGATTTTGCTATCAATTCCCTCCTCAAATCTCTCAAGTTTTTGTGGAAATTTCGTTGAGAAACCGCTGTTTTCTTCGACGACAATTCTACTCTTACAAGACAACACAATTCTGCAGCAAACTTCCACTGATTTCTATCAAACCTTTGGTGCCATCTACCATAGATCTAAAACATTCATCTACAGCTCTAAAACTCCACCAAACCACACCCTCAAACTACACCCAAAACGGCCACAAAATAAGCCTAAACCGCAGCCTACATCCACCAATCCACCAACCCTTTCGACCATCACTTCTCTCAACCCATACTTGCCTTTAACTCGACAACAAAAGAGAGATCTAAACATCACAGATTGGAGGCATATTCTATGGCATCTAGGGAGGCAATCAATGCTAAATTCGAAGCCTTGGAGGCGCGAATGAAGGATAAGATTCGGACTCTCTTTACCGAACTCAGTTTGGGCCAACCACTAAGCTCGAAGAAATCACATCAAGGAGAGAGCTCTAACCAATCGCACCAAGCCCGAAGAGATGACTTCCAAGGGAGGAGAGGTTCAATGACTGATCTTAACTATCCACGAATGAGGGTGGACTTCCCTAGATGGAAGAAGGAGACCCGATTGGTTGGATCTCGCGTGCGGAGCAATATTTTCGGTACCACAAACCGTGGATGCATCTATGGTGGAAATTGCAGCTATACATCTTGAAGGGGATGCCATACAATGGTTTCACTGGTTTAAATATGCTCATGGAGTTCTCTCATGGCGACAATTCAAAGAAGGACTATTGATCCGCTTCGGACCAACCGATTACGAGAACATTGACGTTCTAGCAAAGATCCGACAAACCTCTACCGTTTCAGGAGTACCAAACCAGGTTTGAAATGTTATCTAATCAAACTCATGATTGGTCTCAAAAATAGCTATTGGGGACCTTCATTGAGGGCTTGAAGCCAGAGATCCGGGGAGAAGTTAAAGCACGACAACCGTACACGCTTATGGCAGCCATCTCTTTTGCACGACATCAAGAGGAGCGATTGAACCATGAAGCCCGAAGAACTAGGATCGCTTCTCAACCTACAATGCAGAAGCCCTCACCCCCCCCTACTATCAATCAAGTTCTTGCACCAAAAATGATGACAAGAGAAGAGCTTCGGGAGCGATCTACAAAGGAGTTATGTTGGCATTGCGACGAGCCATGGAGCCGCGAGCATCGCTGTAGAAAAGGGAGGCTTCTTATGATTGAACTAGTAGAAGAAGAGGTTATTGAACATCCAGAAGAGATATTTGAACATAATGAAGAAGATGTAGAAGAAAAGCCACAACCAACCGACGTTACGGTACACGCATTAGCCGGCTACTCCAACCCGCAAATGATGAAAGTTGGAGGCCTTCTCAAACAACAACCGATCACTGTTCTCATCGACACGGGTAGTACTAATAACTTCCTAAACAGTAAGGTTGCTGCTCGGATGGCACTACATATAGAAGGTTGCAGCAAGTTCGATGTAAAGGTTGCTGGACGGCAGAATCCTAAAGTGCGACCAAAGATGCCCGCAGGTGAAACTATTGCTGCAAGACCAAGAAATTATGACCAATTTCTTCCTCCTCCCTCTTGATGATCATGAGGCCATGCTCAGAATTGAATGGTTGATGACATAGGTGATGTTTCCTGGAATTTTATGAAACTAATTTTGAGATTTTACAGCAAAGAGAAACAGGTGATTCTACACGGGAAACGTGGGGGCGACGTAATGATGATTTGCGCACAACAAATGGAGAAGGTTTTGCATAAAGCATGCAGCGGCTTTTTGGTACAACTTGAGCAGCAAACTAAGGGAGATCCAATAGAATTTGAAGATCCAAACCTACTTCCTTTGCTTGCTGAATTTTCAGATATATTTGAC
>PYDT01000182.1:184166-201666 GCA_004837865.1 Musa balbisiana
ATCCGATGTTGTAACAAATTGTATCCGCAATTTGTGAGGGCCGTTGTAGCTAGATAGAAATCGTTGCTTATGATTAAGAATAATTAGTTAATTATTTTGGGATTTTTGCAAGTTGTTAGGAGAATGGGCAATGTCCAACAACTTCACCAATCTCGTTGGTGGCACTCACGTAGTGCCGAAGATATGCTACAAAGAGCGAGTTGATCCTTTCAGTTGGCAATCCGTCTGGGGGCACTGGGTGGAGGCATGCTTGTGGAGAAGTATATAACTTTGACCCAACAAACTTGAATAAACTCGGTCCAGAATCGTCCAGGAACCGAGCATCTCGATCCCTAATGATGTTGTGCGGGGGGAATCCCCAATTACTTCACCACATCTCTCATCATCAGCTGGCCGAATCCTCTGCGGAACAGTGTAGAGGGAAGCAGCAATGAACTTGCATACTTTGAAAAAACGATTCGTGACTCACACGAGTATCGATCCGAGTATCCCTACAAGTGGCAAGCTCGATATGAAGTCCAAGAAATGCTCTCCCACGGCTCTCTGCCGGGCAACGGCCTCCAAAAGTCCCACCGGCTTCCGTTGTTCGCCTTGCTTGTGCAAGGGAGCACGTTCGAACATCTCCTCCACGTCAATCCCCATCTTGGCCAAGTAGAAGGCCCTCAGCCAGAGAGCCAATGTTCGGTGCAATACCTGGGTGTCCAGCCCAAAAAGGGAATCATGACACTCTTTTAAGAGTTCACGCCTCTAATGCCCACTCGGGGAACGGTAAAACCCTATTCCCTTTTGTGTAAACAAGTCACTCCTGGACCCAGAAATCGTCGTGCCTTGCCTTCTTGATGAGCTGCCTCAGGAAGGACGATGGGGGGCACTAACAGGTCCATCCGGATCCTGGAAAGGAAGTTGAGTGCAATGACTGCTGGCCTCCGCCCTCCAAGTGGTAGGCATCAGGCGCTCCACTTTAGACTCAATGCATCGGCCACGACATTGCCTTCCCAGGTTATACTCCATGGCCATATCAATTCGGCCAGAAGTCCTGCCATGTGCTTGTTTTGGGGAGATGTTTTTATGAGTTGGAAAATAGCCAGAGCGATGTTGTCTGTCCCTCAGCACCATCGTGATCCGAGAGATAGTGTCGCCAAACCCGTAGACAGGGATCCAGCCGTTCATCTCCTTCCATGCCAGGATACCGCCGCTCGGTATCGTTGAAGTTTTGCGGCTCTCGTAGGCCACCGGTGACCCTCCTGCATGCGAAAGCACCCAATAGCGAAGTCTGAAAGCATCTGTATGGACTTCGAAGGGGCTCCCCATAGTCGGGCAAATTTGAGCACCGGTCTTCCAGAACAGCAGCCTCAGATCTGGAATGCTGTTTCACATTGGGTCAGAACACTTCAAAGGTGCTCTTCTGTAGTAACTCCGTACGTGAGGTGCACGCTTCGTACCCCGCTATAGCTTCGTTTTTTCTTTCCTTTTTTGCGATAGTAGTTGACAAAACCAAGGAGGATTCTCAACTCTGGCACCTTCTTGGATGTTCGCAGTCCGCACTGCTTGCACCTTTGAATTGGCCATACGAATGGAGCCATCACCGATTCGAGCCCCAAGAATAAGAGTCTCGTTTGGGCAAAGTAACATTTCCCCTTTTCACGAACAAAGTGTTCTGCCCTGAGAACCTTGAAAATTGTCCGGTAGGTGGGGGTTGACATGTCCTCGAGCATTTGAATGTAGACGACGATACGTCTAAGTAGACGACCACGAACTTTCCAAATATCCTGAATAACTGGTTCATGAGAGTGCAGGGACTGGCCGGAGCGTTGGTTACGCGAAGGCATCACCAGGAACTCAAAGCTCCAGACCTGGTACACACAGGTAGTCTTCGCTTCGTCGCCTTAAGCAATGTGCGAACCTGCCAGTACCCCAGACCGAGGCTCGAGTGCGAGGAATATGACTTGCCCAAATGGTCGAACAAAAAGTCCGCGATGAGCGGGATGGGATACTTGTTCTTCACCGTCACTTTGTGAGGCTCTATAATCAACGCATAGTCGGAGGCTGACCATCTGTTTCTTTTGAAGAGGCTGAGCTACGAATGGTGCTTTAGAGCTGCGATGAGACCAACGCACGTAGCAGTTCACCTAATTGCTTCTGAGTTCAGCCAACTCTGGCGGGGGGCATGCGGTAGGGAGGGGTCTCGCTTGGAGCTTCATTCATGGATCAGCTCGATGCTATGATACTTACGCCGCTCTCTCTTGCGTGGTGGAAGAGTCTTCGGCAACAAGCTCTGTTGTGGGTGGCACCCGTGTCCACCATAGCAGGGTGTTTGGGGCAGTAGATGATGTCCAGACATCAGCTCACAGTTCCTGCTTTTTGTAGCCGTTGTCTTAGTGTCTCCCCACTTGACCCGCATGGCGTTCAACAAAGCATTGCTCCCATCGGGGGTCCTTGCGACTCCTCGCCGTCGCTGCTGGATTAGAATACTCGAACTAGGGACAGCCTTGCCCTTGTTTGATTTGGGGGGGTGGATGGAAGCTGTTACAAAAAAAAAAGGGCATGAGTGCCTGTTTTTGTGGGACTCCCCTCACCATGTGCGGCCCTCCGCACAAGAAGCATAGCCAGTGTCGGGGCATTGCCTTTCGGGCTTGGCCCTTTGTGGGAACTCTTCTTCGTTTGTCGCCCCGAGACTCATTCCCTCGAGACTATTTGGAGGGCGATGCCTTGAAGATTGTTTTCTTCTTCCCGGGGTCTTCTGAGGAAAACAAAGTGGTGAGCCCTTTCTGCGGGCAGCAATTGCCCGACCCAAATCGGCCGCGACATTCCTTCGATGTAGTTCTTGTTGCGCCCATGGCTTCAAACCAATCAAGGAAGCTGACAGCTTATCCTTCTCTGGACCTGTCTTGGACCAGATTAGCGCAGGAAAAGTGCTTCACGTAGTCTCGGATGGAAGTATTTTGGCGGAGTTGTCTGAAGTCTTCTTGCGACGAACTCAGTGTTCTCCGGTTAGGAACTGAGTTCGCAACTCACGCTTCAAGTCTCATATGGGTCAACGCGACAACGACCTTGTTGGATCCCTCCCAACGGTTTCCCACCAAAGTTTGCATCGACGTTCAGATACATTGTTGCTATAGAAACTTTGTCTTCAGAATTCGGGCTCGTAGCTCGAATATTGTTCCATCAGAACAGAAGAAAATTCTCGAGCTCCTTGGGCATTTCTGGCCCCTCCAAAACCATGAGGTCGGGTGCCCTTAGTTTTGTGTGGGCACGCGGCTGTGTGCTCCTCCCGCATGTTAGTGCACTCACGTGAGCTAGCCACCTTGAAGAGAGTTCCGCCACAACTTCCTGTAGTGCTGCACGGGTCTTTGGTGTCATACGACAATCGGTCGAATCGGGCCTCGACCTTATCGATCCTCGACTCCGCTTCCTCTTGCGAGGCTCCTACCCCGACAAAGCTTGTTGGTCGTGGTAGAGTCCTCCACGCTCGCTTCAGAACATCCGGCGGGTTCCGCGTTGTGAGTCTCTCCTTGTGACTCTTTTTCACAGTTAGCGCTCCTAGAGTGCGGCTTCCTCCGCTCGCGGAGAGAGCCAACTCTCGCTCTCACCGTTCGCTGCCGCGCCTCCTCTGGAGCGGCTCCAACGCATGAGAGCGAGGTGCACATGCAACCCACTTGCAGCTGCTTGGGGCAAGGGTCCGGCTTGCCCCGTCTTGCTTGATTCGCCACGATGCTTTGCCATGGCGAAGTTGACGAAGTTCCTTCGATGCTCGCCGAAGTGCTGCCCGCTCTGATACCACAACTGTCAAGGCCTTAGCTGAATTGCTAAGCGTTGAGGCACCCTGGCGGCTAAAACTGCGAACTTAGCTTGCGTTACCCAAGTACGAGTCACCCTCGTGGCGTAGGACAGCGAACTAGCTGCCCCCCCCGGTGCTAAGTCGCGCTTCGCCCTTGCCGATCTTGCTCCGCAAGGATCAGCCCATTTGTAAGCTCTCGCATGTCCCGAAGGACCTGTAAAAGAGGAAAGTTGGTTAGTCGACAAAGGACACGAGCGGACGGACAAGTCCCGAAGTCTCGCGTGAAAAGGGAAGATTTACAAGCAATTCGACGAACACCTTGTGTGCACAAGAGAAAAGGATGGAGAGAGGGGGAAAAAACAAGGCTTTCACGGATGAACGAACAGCTGCAAGCCCACAAACAGCCGCTCACTTGGTCCCGAGCGCGAACACAAGTCCCGTAAAGTCACGTCGACGTGCCAAAGAGAGTTCAACGACGGTATATACGACACCCCATACAGCCCTGTGCCACCGGGGGGTTCCTAGGGGCTGAGGATGGCTGACGTTTTGGAGCTGAGCGAAGGCAGATGCTCCAGAAATCAGCCCCCGGCACACGAAAACGGAGCGTTTTGGGCTGTTTGGGGCTGTTTGCTCGTTGGTGAGCGGTCGCTTTGTAACACTGCAGCGGTTCGAAAACTACATTGTAAAGCAAATGACCCAAACTAAGAAAAACATCCTGCCATAGAAGCTTGTACATGGTGGGTGTGAGCGACGATTACGGTTCGTTGACGAAAAGTTGTTGCGGGTGCGAAGCGACCGTTAGTACAAGCCGGGGGGTGAGCATTGGTCACTTTCGTCTAACAAAACTGAACAAGTTACATCATAATCCATACTGACCATATACATATTAACCACCTATAACCGAACCACCGTACTTTGTTGAGGGCTCGATATCAACGCATAGTCGGAGGCTCCCATCTTGTTTCTTTTGGAAGAGGACTGGAGCTCCGAATGGTGCTTTAGAGCTGCGGATGAGACCACCGCTTAGCAGTTCACCTAATGCTTCTGAGTTCAGCCAACTCTGGCGGGGGCATGCGGTAGGGTGGTCTCGCTGGAGGCTTCACTCCTGGCTCCAGCTCGATGCTATGCTTCTTACCGCCTCTTGCGTGTTGGAAGAGTCGTCGCTACTCGGGTGGCATAACATCATTGAACTCCTGTTTTTGGGCTGTTTTGGCCTGTTTTTGGGCTGTTTTGGCCTGTTTTTGGGCTGTTTTGGCCTGTTTTTGGGCTGTTTTGGCCTGTTTTTGGGCTGTTTTGGCCTGTTTTTGGGCTGTTTTGGCCTGTTTTTGGGCTGTTTTGGCCTGTTTTTGGGCTGTTTTGGCCTGTTTTTGGGCTGTTTTGGCCTGTTTTTGGGCTGTTTTGGCCTGTTTTTGGGCTGTTTTGGCCTGTTTTTGGGCTGTTTTGGCCTGTTTTTGGGCTGTTTTGGCCTGTTTTTGGGCTGTTTTGGCCTGTTTTTGGGCTGTTTTGGCCTGTTTTTGGGCTGTTTTGGCCTGTTTTTGGGCTGTTTTGGCCTGTTTTTGGGCTGTTTTGGCCTGTTTTTGGGCTGTTTTGGCCTGTTTTTGGGCTGTTTTGGCCTGTTTTTGGGCTGTTTTGGCCTGTTTTTGGGCTGTTTTGGCCTGTTTTTGGGCTGTTTTGGCCTGTTTTTGGGCTGTTTTGGCCTGTTTTTGGGCTGTTTTGGCCTGTTTTTGGGCTGTTTTGGCCTGTTTTTGGGCTGTTTTGGCCTGTTTTTGGGCTGTTTTGGCCTGTTTTTGGGCTGTTTTGGCCTGTTTTTGGGCTGTTTTGGCCTGTTTTTGGGCTGTTTTGGCCTGTTTTTGGGCTGTTTTGGCCTGTTTTTGGGCTGTTTTGGCCTGTTTTTGGGCTGTTTTGGCCTGTTTTTGGGCTGTTTTGGCCTGTTTTTGGGCTGTTTTGGCCTGTTTTTGGGCTGTTTTGGCCTGTTTTTGGGCTGTTTTGGCCTGTTTTTGGGCTGTTTTGGCCTGTTTTTGGGCTGTTTTGGCCTGTTTTTGGGCTGTTTTGGCCTGTTTTTGGGCTGTTTTGGCCTGTTTTTGGGCTGTTTTGGCCTGTTTTTGGGCTGTTTTGGCCTGTTTTTGGGCTGTTTTGGCCTGTTTTTGGGCTGTTTTGGCCTGTTTTTGGGCTGTTTTGGCCTGTTTTTGGGCTGTTTTGGCCTGTTTTTGGGCTGTTTTGGCCTGTTTTTGGGCTGTTTTGGCCTGTTTTTGGGCTGTTTTGGCCTGTTTTTGGGCTGTTTTGGCCTGTTTTTGGGCTGTTTTGGCCTGTTTTTGGGCTGTTTTGGCCTGTTTTTGGGCTGTTTTGGCCTGTTTTTGGGCTGTTTTGGCCTGTTTTTGGGCTGTTTTGGCCTGTTTTTGGGCTGTTTTGGCCTGTTTTTGGGCTGTTTTGGCCTGTTTTTGGGCTGTTTTGGCCTGTTTTTGGGCTGTTTTGGCCTGTTTTTGGGCTGTTTTGGCCTGTTTTTGGGCTGTTTTGGCCTGTTTTTGGGCTGTTTTGGCCTGTTTTTGGGCTGTTTTGGCCTGTTTTTGGGCTGTTTTGGCCTGTTTTTGGGCTGTTTTGGCCTGTTTTTGGGCTGTTTTGGCCTGTTTTTGGGCTGTTTTGGCCTGTTTTTGGGCTGTTTTGGCCTGTTTTTGGGCTGTTTTGGCCTGTTTTTGGGCTGTT
Organism: Musa balbisiana; assembly: GCA_004837865.1. Classification (NCBI taxonomy): domain Eukaryota; kingdom Viridiplantae; phylum Streptophyta; class Magnoliopsida; order Zingiberales; family Musaceae; genus Musa; species Musa balbisiana. The sequence goes on from PYDT01000182.1 coordinate 190,645, forward strand.
TTGGCCTGTTTTTGGGCTGTTTTGGCCTGTTTTTGGGCTGTTTTGGCCTGTTTTTGGGCTGTTTTGGGCTGTTTTGGCCTGTTTTTGGGCTGTTTTGGCCTGTTTTTGGGCTGTTTTGGCCTGTTTTTGGGCTGTTTTGGCCTGTTTTTGGGCTGTTTTGGCCTGTTTTTGGGCTGTTTTGGCCTGTTTTTGGGCTGTTTTGGCCTGTTTTTGGGCTGTTTTGGCCTGTTTTTGGGCTGTTTTGGGCTGTTTTGGCCTGTTTTTGGGCTGTTTTGGCCTGTTTTTGGCCAGTTTTGGCCTGTTTTTGGGCTGTTTTGGCCCTTTGTGGGAACTCTTCTTCTTTTGTTCGCCCCCGAGCTCCTTCCCTCGAGAATATTTTGGAGGGCGATTGCTTGAAGATTGTTTTCTTCTTCCCGGGTCTTCTGAGGAAACAAAGTCGGTGAGCCTTTCTGCGGCAGCAATTGCCCCGACCAAATCGGCGACATTCCTTCGATGTAGTTCTTGTTGCGCCCATGGCTTCAAACCATCAAGGAAGCTGAACAGCTTATCCTTCTCGGACATGTCTTGGATGTCCAGCATTAGCGCAGAAAATTGCTTCACGTAGTCTCGGATGGAAGTATTTTGGCGGAGTTGTCTCAACTTCCTTCTTGCGACGAACTCGGTGTTCTCCGTAGGAACTGAGTTCGCAACTCCCGCTTCAAGTCCTCCCATGTGGTAACTCGACACCGACCTTGTTGGATCTCCTCCCAACGGGTTCTCCACCAAAGTTTTGCATCTCCGTTCAGATACATTGTTGCTATAGAAACTTTGGTTTCTTCAGAATCGGGCCTCGTAGCTCGAAAGTATTGTTCCATGTCGAACAGAAAATTCTCGAGCTCTTTGGCATCTCTGGCCCCTCCATAACCATGAGGCTCGGGTGCCTCAAGTTTTGTGGTGGTGCAACGCGGGTGTTGCTTCTCCCGCATTTAGTGCTCTCGTGAGCATAGCCACCCTTGAAGAGAGTTCCGCCACCACTTCCTGTAGGTGCTGCACGGAGTCTTTGGTGTCATCCGACAGTCGGTCGACTAGGGCCTCGACCTTATCGATCCTAGACTCCGCTTCCTCTTGCGAGCTCTCTACCCCGACAAGCCTTTGTTGGCCGTGGTAGAGTTCCTCCACGCTCGCTTCAAGAACATCCAGGCGGGTTTCCGCCGTTGTGAGTCTCTCCTTGTGACTCTTTTTCCCAGTTAGCGCTCCAGATTGCGCTTCCTCCGCTCGCGGAGAGTAGCCAACTTCTCGCTCATCACGTTCGCTGCCGCGCTCCTCTTGAGCGGCTCCAACAGCATGAGAGCGAGTGTGCACATGCAGCCCACCTGCGGCTGCTTGGGGCAAGGGTCCGGCTTGCCCCGTCTTGCTTGATTCGCCACGATGCTTTGCCATGGCGAAGTTGCGAAGTTCCTTCGCTGCTCGCTCGAAGTGCTTGCCCGTTTTTGGTCCGTTTTCACGTGCCGCAGGGACGGTGGCGAGCGGTCCAAAACGTCAGCCATCTCAGCACCCTGGAACCCCCCGGGTGGCACAGGGCTGGATGGGGCTTTCGTATAGCAGGGAAGGTGCCGCCCCATGCTTCGCTCGCTGCCCGCCGCTCGCCGCTCGCTCGCGCAGCCAAAAATGGCCAGTTTTGGCCTGTTTTTGGGCTGTTTTGGCCCGTTTTTGGTCCGTTTTCACGTGCCGCAGCGACGGTGGCGAGCGGTCCAAAACGTCAGCCATCTCAGCACCCTGGAACCCCCCGGGTGGCACAGGGCTGGATGGGGCTTTCGTATAGCAGGGAAGGTGCCGCCCCATGCTTCGCTCGCTGCCCGCCGCTCGCCGCTCGCTCGCGCAGCCAAAAATGGCCAGTTTTGGCCTGTTTTTGGGCTGTTTTGGCCCGTTTTTGGTCCGTTTTCACGTGCCGCAGGGACGGTGGCGAGCGGTCCAAAACGTCAGCCATCTCAGCACCCTGGAACCCCCCGGGTGGCACAGGGCTGGATGGGGCTTTCGTATAGCAGGGAAGGTGCCGCCCCATGCTTCGCTCGCTGCCCGCCGCTCGCCGCTCGCTCGCGCAGCCAAAAATGGCCAGTTTTGGCCTGTTTTTGGGCTGTTTTGGCCCGTTTTTGGTCCGTTTTCGCGTGCCGCAGCGACGGTGGCGAGCGGTCCAAAACGTCAGCCATCTCAGCACCCTGGAACCCCCCGGGTGGCACAGGGCTGGATGGGGCTTTCGTATAGCAGGGAAGGTGCCGCCCATGCTTCGCTCGCTGCCCGCCGCTCGCCGCTCGCTCGCGCAGCCAAAAATGGCCAGTTTTGGCCTGTTTTGGGCTGTTTTGGCCCGTTTTTGGTCCGTTTTCAGCGTGCCGCAGCGACGGTGGCGAGCGGATCCAAAACGTCAGCCATCTCAGCACCCTGGAACCCCCCGGGTGGCACAGGGCTGGATGGGGCTTTCGTATAGCAGGGAAGGTGCCGCCCCATGCTTCGCTCGCTGCCCGCCGCTCGCCGCTCGCTCGCGCAGCCAAAAATGGCCAGTTTTGGCCTGTTTTTGGGCTGTTTTGGCCCGTTTTGGTCCGTTTTCAGCGTGCCGCAGCGACGGTGGCGAGCGGTCCAAAACGTCAGCCATCTCAGCACCCTGGAACCCCCCGGGTGGCACAGGGCTGGATGGGGCTTTCGTATAGCAGGGAAGGTGCCGCCCCATGCTTCGCTCGCTGCCCGCCGCTCGCCGCTCGCTCGCGCAGCCAAAATGGCCAGTTTTGGCCTGTTTTTGGGCTGTTTTGGCCAGTTTTGGTCCGTTTTCAGCGTGCCGCAGCGACGGTGGCGAGCGGTCCAAAACGTCAGCCATCTCAGCACCCTGGAACCCCCCGGGTGGCACAGGGCTGGATGGGGCTTTCGTATAGCAGGGAAGGTGCCGCCCCATGCTTCGCTCGCTGCCCGCCGCTCGCCGCTCGCGTCGCGCAGCCAAAAATGGCCAGTTTTGGCCTGTTTTTGGGCTGTTTTGGCCAGTTTTTGGTCCGTTTTCAGCGTGCCGCAGCGACGGTGGCGAGCGGTCCAAAACGTCAGCCATCTCAGCACCCTGGAACCCCCCGGGTGGCACAGGGCTGGATGGGGCTTTCGTATAGCAGGGAAGGTGCCGCCCCATGCTTCGCTCGCTGCCCGCCGCTCGCCGCTCGCTCGCGCAGCCAAAAATGGCCAGTTTTGGCCTGTTTTTGGGCTGTTTTGGCCCGTTTTTGGTCCGTTTTCGCGTGCCGCAGCGACGGTGGCGAGCGGTCCAAAACGTCAGCCATCTCAGCACCCTGGAACCCCCCGGGTGGCACAGGGCTGGATGGGGCTTTCGTATAGCAGGGAAGGTGCCGCCCCATGCTTCGCTCGCTGCCCGCCGCTCGCCGCTCGCTCGCGCAGCCAAAAATGGCCAGTTTTGGCCTGTTTTGGGCTGTTTTGGCCGTTTTTGGTCCGTTTTCGCGTGCCGCAGCGACGGTGGCGAGCGGTCCAAAACGTCAGCCATCTCAGCACCCTGGAACCCCCCGGGTGGCACAGGGCTGGATGGGGCTTTCGTATAGCAGGGAAGGTGCCGCCCCATGCTTCGCTCGCTGCCCGCCGCTCGCCGCTCGCTCGCGCAGCCAAAAATGGCCAGTTTTGGCCTGTTTTTGGGCTGTTTTGGCCGTTTTGGTCCGTTTTCGCGTGCCGCAGCGACGGTGGCGAGCGGTCCAAAACGTCAGCCATCTCAGCACCCTGGAACCCCCCGGGTGGCACAGGGCTGGATGGGGCTTTCGTATAGCAGGGAAGGTGCCGCCCCATGCTTCGCTCGCTGCCCGCCGCTCGCCGCTCGCTCGCGCAGCCGAAAATGGCCAGTTTTGGCCTGTTTTGGGCTGTTTTGGCCCGTTTTTGGTCCGTTTTCGCGTGCCGCAGCGACGGTGGCGAGCGGTCCAAAACGTCAGCCATCTCAGCACCCTGGAACCCCCCGGGTGGCACAGGGCTGGATGGGGCTTTCGTATAGCAGGGAAGGTGCCGCCCATGCTTCGCTCGCTGCCCGCCGCTCGCCGCTCGCTCGCGCAGCCGAAAATGGCCAGTTTTGGCCTGTTTTTGGGCTGTTTTGGCCAGTTTTTGGTCCGTTTTCGCGTGCCGCAGCGACGTTGGCGAGCGGTCCAAAACGTCAGCCATCTCAGCACCCTGGAACCCCCCGGGTGGCACAGGGCTGGATGGGGCTTTCGTATAGCAGGGAAGGTGCCGCCCATGCTTCGCTCGCTGCCCGCCGCTCGCCGCTCGCTCGCGCAGCCGAAAATGGCCAGTTTTGGCCTGTTTTTGGGCTGTTTTGGCCAGTTTTTGGTCCGTTTTCGCGTGCCGCAGCGACGGTGGCGAGCGGTCCAAAACGTCAGCCATCTCAGCACCCTGGAACCCCCGGGTGGCACAGGGCTGGATGGGGCTTTCGTATAGCAGGGAAGGTGCCGCCCCATGCTTCGCTCGCTGCCCGCCGCTCGCCGCTCGCTCGCGCAGCCGAAAATGGCCAGTTTTGGCCTGTTTTTGGGCTGTTTTGGGCCAGTTTTTGGTCCGTTTTCGCGTGCCGCAGCGACGGTGGCGAGCGGTCCAAAACGTCAGCCATCTCAGCACCCTGGAACCCCCCGGGTGGCACAGGGCTGGATGGGGCTTTCGTATAGCAGGGAAGGTGCCGCCCAATGCTTCGCTCGCTGCCCGCCGCTCGCCGCTCGCTCGCGCAGCCGAAAATGGCCAGTTTTTGGCCTGTTTTTTGGGCTGTTTTGGCCAGTTTTTGGTCCGTTTTCGCGTGCCGCAGCGACGGTGGCGAGCGGTCCAAAACGTCAGCCATCTCGCACCCTGGAACCCCCGGGTGGCACAGGGCTGGATGGGCTTTCGTATAGCAGGGAAGTTGCCGCCCATGCTTCGCTCGCTGCCGGCCGCTCTCCGCTCGCTCGCGCAGCCAAAAAATGCCAGTTTTGGCCTGTTTTTGGGCTGTTTTGGCCAGTTTTTGGTCCGTTTCCGCGTGCCGCCAGCGACGGTGGCGAGCGGTCCAAAACGTCAGCCATCTCAGCACCCTGGAACCCCCCGGGTGGCACAGGGCTGGATGGGCTTTCGTATAGCAGGGAAGGTGCCGCCCCATGCGCGCTTCGCTCGCTGCCCGCCGCTCGCCGCTTGCTCGCGCAGCCAAAATGGCCAGTTTTGGCCTGTTTTGGGCTGTTTTGGCCTGTTTTTGGTCCGTTTTCGCTTGCCGCAGCGACGGTTGGCGAGCGGCCAAAACGTCAGCCATCTCAGCACCCTGGAACCCCCCGGTGGCACAGGGCTGGATGGGCTTTCGTATAGCAGGAAGGTGCCGCCCCATGCTTCGCTCGCTGCCCGCCGCTCGCCGCTCGCTCGCGCAGCCAAAAATGGCCAGTTTTGGCCTGTTTTTGGGCTGTTTTGGCCCGTTTTTGGTCCGTTTTCGCGTGCCGCAGCGACGGTGGCGAGCGTCCAAAACGTCAGCCATCTCAGCACCCTGGAACCCCCCGGGTGGCACAGGGCTGGATGGGGCTTTCGTATAGCAGGGAAGGTGCCGCCCCATGCTTCGCTCGCTGCCCGCCGCTCGCCGCTCGCTCGCGCAGCCAAAAATGGCCAGTTTTGGCCTGTTTTTGGGCTGTTTTGGCCAGTTTTGGCCTGTTTTTGGGCTGTTTTTGGGCTGTTTTGGCCAGTTTTGGCCTGTTTTTGGGCTGTTTTTGGGCTGTTTTGGCCAGTTTTTGGTCCGTTTTCGCGTGCCGCAGCGACGGTGGCGAGCGGTCCAAAACGTCAGCCATCTCAGCACCCTGGAACCCCCCGGGTGGCACAGGGCTGGATGGGGCTTTCGTATAGCAGGGAAGGTGCCGCCCCATGCTTCGCTCGCTGCCCGCCGCTCGCCGCTCGCTCGCGCAGCCAAAAATGGCCAGTTTTGGCCTGTTTTTGGGCTGTTTTTGGGCTGTTTTTGGGCTGTTTTTGGGCTGTTTTTGGGCTGTTTTGGCCAGTTTTGGCCTGTTTTTGGGCTGTTTTTGGGCTGTTTTGGCCAGTTTTGGCCTGTTTTTGGCCTGTTTTTGGGCTGTTTTGGCCCGTTTTTGGTCCGTTTTCACGTGCCGCAGCGACGGTGGCGAGCGGTCCAAAACGTCAGCCATCTCAGCACCTGGAACCCCCCGGTGGCACAGGGCTGGATGGGGCTTCGTATAGCAGGAAGGTGCCGCCCCATGCTTCGCTCGCTGCCCGCCGCTCGCCGCTCGCTCGCGCAGCCAAAAATGGCCAGTTTTGGCCTGTTTTTGGGCTGTTTTGGCCCGTTTTTGGTCCGTTTTCACGTGCCGCAGCGACGGTGGCGAGCGGTCCAAAACGTCAGCCATCTCAGCACCTGGAACCCCCCGGTGGCACAGGGCTGGATGGGGCTTTCGTATAGCAGGAAGGTGCCGCCCCATGCTTCGCTCGCTGCCCGCCGCTCGCCGCTCGCTCGCGCAGCCGAAAATGGCCAGTTTTGGGCTGTTTTGGCCCGTTTTTGGTCCGTTTTCGCGTGCCGCAGCGACGTTGGCGAGCGGTCCAAAACGTCAGCCATCTCAGCACCCTGGAACCCCCCGGGTGGCACAGGCTGGATGGGGCTTCGTATAGCAGGAAGGTGCCGCCCCATGCTTCGCTCGCTGCCCGCCGCTCGCCGCTCGCTCGCGCAGCCAAAAATGGCCAGTTTTGGGCTGTTTTGGCCAGTTTTGGCCTGTTTTTGGGCTGTTTTGGCCCGTTTTTGGTCCGTTTTCGCGTGCCGCAGCGACGGTGGCGAGCGGTCCAAAACGTCAGCCATCTCAGCACCTGGAACCCCCCGGTGGCACAGGGCTGGATGGGGCTTCGTATAGCAGGAAGGTGCCGCCCCATGCTTCGCTCGCTGCCCGCCGCTCGCCGCTCGCTCGCGCAGCCGAAAATGGCCAGTTTTTGGTCCGTTTTCACGTGCCGCAGCGACGTTGGCGAGCGGTCCAAAACGTCAGCCATCTCAGCACCTGGAACCCCCCGGGTGGCACAGGCTGGATGGGGCTTCGTATAGCAGGGAAGGTGCCGCCCCATGCTTCGCTCGCTGCCCGCCGCTCGCCGCTCGCTCGCGCAGCCGAAAATGGCCAGTTTTGGCCTGTTTTTGGGCTGTTTTTGGGCTGTTTTGGCCTGTTTTTGGCTGTTTTGGCCCGTTTTTGGTCCGTTTTCGCGTGCCGCAGCGACGTGGCGAGCGGTCCAAAACGTCAGCCATCTCAGCACCCTGGAACCCCCCGGGTGGCACAGGCTGGATGGGGCTTCGTATAGCAGGAAGGTGCCGCCCCATGCTTCGCTCGCTGCCCGCCGCTCGCCGCTCGCTCGCGCAGCCGAAAATGGCCAGTTTTGGGCTGTTTTTGGGCTGTTTTGGCCCGTTTTTGGTCCGTTTTCACGTGCCGCAGCGACGGTGGCGAGCGGTCCAAAACGTCAGCCATCTCAGCACCTGGAACCCCCCGGTGGCACAGGGCTGGATGGGGCTTCGTATAGCAGGAAGGTGCCGCCCAATGCTTCGCTCGCTGCCCGCCGCTCGCCGCTCGCTCGCGCAGCCGAAAATGGCCAGTTTTTGGTCCGTTTTCGCGTGCCGCAGCGACGTTGGCGAGCGGTCCAAAACGTCAGCCATCTCAGCACCTGGAACCCCCCGGTGGCACAGGGCTGGATGGGGCTTTCGTATAGCAGGAAGGTGCCGCCCAATGCTTCGCTCGCTGCCCGCCGCTCGCCGCTCGCTCGCGCAGCCGAAAATGGCCAGTTTTTGGTCCGTTTTCACGTGCCGCAGCGACGTTGGCGAGCGGTCCAAAACGTCAGCCATCTCAGCACCTGGAACCCCCCGGGTGGCACAGGGCTGGATGGGGCTTCGTATAGCAGGGAAGGTGCCGCCCCATGCTTCGCTCGCTGCCCGCCGCTCGCCGCTCGCTCGCGCAGCCGAAAATGGCCAGTTTTTGGTCCGTTTTCGCGTGCCGCAGCGACGTTGGCGAGCGGTCCAAAACGTCAGCCATCTCAGCACCCTGGAACCCCCCGGGTGGCACAGGCTGGATGGGGCTTCGTATAGCAGGAAGGTGCCGCCCCATGCTTCGCTCGCTGCCCGCCGCTCGCCGCTCGCTCGCGCAGCCGAAAATGGCCAGTTTTTGGTCCGTTTTCGCGTGCCGCAGCGACGTTGGCGAGCGGTCCAAAACGTCAGCCATCTCAGCACCCTGGAACCCCCCGGGTGGCACAGGGCTGGATGGGGCTTTCGTATAGCAGGGAAGGTGCCGCCCAATGCTTCGCTCGCTGCCCGCCGCTCGCCGCTCGCTCGCGCAGCCAAAAATGGCCAGTTTTGGGCTGTTTTGGCCTGTTTTTGGGCTGTTTTGGCCAGTTTTGGCCTGTTTTTGGGCTGTTTTGGCCAGTTTTTGGTCCGTTTTCGCGTGCCGCAGCGACGTTGGCGAGCGGTCCAAAACGTCAGCCATCTCAGCACCTGGAACCCCCCGGGTGGCACAGGCTGGATGGGGCTTCGTATAGCAGGAAGGTGCCGCCCAATGCTTCGCTCGCTGCCCGCCGCTCGCCGCTCGCTCGCGCAGCCGAAAATGGCCAGTTTTGGCATGTTTTTGGGCTGTTTTGGCCAGTTTTGGCCTGTTTTTGGTCCGATTTTAACGTGTTCCGCAGGGACGGTGGCCGAGCGGTCCAAACGTCAGCCATCTCAGCACCCTGGAACCACCCGGGTGGCACAGGGCTGATGGGGCCTTTCGTAATAGCAGGGAAGGCTGCAGCCCCAATGCTTCGCTCGCTGCCCGCCGCTCGCCGCTCGCTCGCGCAGCCAAAAATGGCCTGTTTTGGCCTGTTTTTGGGCTGTTTTGGCCCGTTTTTGGTCAGTTTTCACGTGCCGCAGCGACGGTGGCGAGCGGTCCAAAACGTCAGCCATCTCCAGCACCCTGGACCCCCCCGGGTGGCACAGGCTGGATGGGGGCTTTCGTATAGCAGGGAAGGTGCCGCCCCATGCTTCGCTCGCTGCCCGCCGCTCGCCGCTCGCTCGCGCAGCCAAAAATGGCCAGTTTTGGCCTGTTTTTGGGCTGTTTTGGCCCATTTTTTGGTCCGTTTTCACGTGCCGCAGCGACGGTGGCGAGCGGTCCAAAACGTCAGCCATCTCAGCACCCTGGAACCCCCCGGTGGCACAGGGCTGGATGGGGCTTTCGTATAGCAGGGAAGGTGCCGCCCCATGCTTCGCTCGCTGCCCGCCGATCGCCGCTCGCTCGCGCAGCCAAAAATGGCCAGTTTTGGGCCTGTTTTTGGGCTGTTTTGGCCCGTTTTTGGTCCGTTTTCACGTGCCGCAGCGACGGTGGCGAGCGGTCCAAAACGTCAGCCATCTCAGCACCCTGGAACCCCCCGGGTGGCACAGGGCTGGATGGGGCTTTCGTATAGCAGGGAAGGTGCCGCCCCATGCTTCGCTCGCTGCCCGCCGCTCGCCGCTCGCTCGCGCAGCCAAAAATGGCCAGTTTTGGCCTGTTTTTGGGCTGTTTTGGCCCGTTTTTGGTCCGTTTTCACGTGCCGCAGCGACGGTGGCGAGCGGTCCAAAACGTCAGCCATCTCAGCACCCTGGAACCCCCCGGGTGGCACAGGGCTGGATGGGGCTTTCGTATAGCAGGGAAGGTGCCGCCCCATGCTTCGCTCGCTGCCCGCCGCTCGCCGCTCGCTCGCGCAGCCAAAAATGGCCAGTTTTGGCCTGTTTTTGGGCTGTTTTGGCCCGTTTTTGGTCCGTTTTCACGTGCCGCAGCGACGGTGGCGAGCGGTCCAAAACGTCAGCCATCTCAGCACCCTGGAACCCCCCGGGTGGCACAGGGCTGGATGGGGCTTTCGTATAGCAGGGAAGGTGCCGCCCCATGCTTCGCTCGCTGCCCGCCGCTCGCCGCTCGCTCGCGCAGCCAAAAATGGCCAGTTTTGGCCTGTTTTTGGGCTGTTTTGGCCCGTTTTTGGTCCGTTTTCACGTGCCGCAGCGACGGTGGCGAGCGGTCCAAAACGTCAGCCATCTCAGCACCCTGGAACCCCCCGGGTGGCACAGGGCTGGATGGGGCTTTCGTATAGCAGGGAAGGTGCCGCCCCATGCTTCGCTCGCTGCCCGCCGCTCGCCGCTCGCTCGCGCAGCCAAAAATGGCCAGTTTTGGGCCTGTTTTTGGGCTGTTTTGGCCCGTTTTTGGTCCGTTTTCACGTGCCGCAGCGACGGTGGCGAGCGGTCCAAAACGTCAGCCATCTCAGCACCCTGGAACCCCCCGGGTGGCACAGGGCTGGATGGGGCTTTCGTATAGCAGGGAAGGTGCCGCCCCATGCTTCGCTCGCTGCCCGCCGCTCGCCGCTCGCTCGCGCAGCCAAAAATGGCCAGTTTTGGCCTGTTTTTGGGCTGTTTTGGCCCGTTTTTGGTCCGTTTTCGCGTGCCGCAGCGACGGTGGCGAGCGGTCCAAAACGTCAGCCATCTCAGCACCCTGGAACCCCCCGGGTGGCACAGGGCTGGATGGGGCTTTCGTATAGCAGGGAAGGTGCCGCCCCATGCTTCGCTCGCTGCCCGCCGCTCGCCGCTCGCTCGCGCAGCCAAAAATGGCCAGTTTTGGCCTGTTTTTGGGCTGTTTTGGCCGTTTTTGGTCCGTTTTCGCGTGCCGCAGCGACGGTGGCGAGCGGTCCAAAACGTCAGCCATCTCAGCACCCTGGAACCCCCCGGGTGGCACAGGGCTGGATGGGGCTTTCGTATAGCAGGGAAGGTGCCGCCCCATGCTTCGCTCGCTGCCCGCCGCTCGCCGCTCGCTCGCGCAGCCGAAAATGGCCAGTTTTGGCCTGTTTTTGGGCTGTTTTGGCCGTTTTTGGTCCGTTTTCGCGTGCCGCAGCGACGGTGGCGAGCGGTCCAAAACGTCAGCCATCTCAGCACCCTGGAACCCCCCGGGTGGCACAGGGCTGGATGGGGCTTTCGTATAGCAGGGAAGGTGCCGCCCCATGCTTCGCTCGCTGCCCGCCGCTCGCCGCTCGCTCGCGCAGCCGAAAATGGCCAGTTTTGGCCTGTTTTTGGGC
>PYDT01000182.1:216190-219660 GCA_004837865.1 Musa balbisiana
TAGTTTCGCAGTTCCTCGCCACAGGGGTGACTCTTAACTTGTTACGCAAGCTAGTTCGCGCTTTAGCCGCAAGGGTGCCCTCACGGCCTTAGGCAACTCTACTAAGGCCGTGACACCATGCTTCGCCTCTCTGTCCGCCGCTCGCCGCTCGCTCGCGCAGCCAAAAATGGCCAGTTTTGGGCTGTTTTTGGGCTGTTTTGGCCCGTTTTTGGTCCGTTTTTCACGTGCCGCAGCGACGGTGGCGAGCGGTCCAAAACGTCAGCCATCTCAGCACCCTGGAACCCCCCGGGTGGCACAGGGCTGGATGGGGCTTTCGTATAGCAGGGAAGGTGCCGCCCCATGCTTCGCTCGCTGCCCGCCGCTCGCCGCTCGCTCGCGCAGCCAAAAATGGCCTGTTTTTGGCCTGTTTTTGGGCTGTTTTGGCCCGTTTTTGGTCCGTTTTTCACGTGCCGCAGCGACGGTGGCGAGCGGTCCAAAACGTCAGCCATCTCAGCACCCTGGAACCCCCCGGGTGGCACAGGGCTGGATGGGGCTTTCGTATAGCAGGAAGGTGCCGCCCCATGCTTCGCTCGCTGCCCGCCGCTCGCCGCTCGCTCGCGCAGCCAAAAATGGCCAGTTTTGGCCTGTTTTTGGCCTGTTTTGGCCCGTTTTTGGTCCGTTTTTCACGTGCCGCAGCGACGGTGGCGAGCGGTCCAAAACGTCAGCCATCTCAGCACCCTGGAACCCCCCGGGTGGCACAGGGCTGGATGGGGCTTTCGTATAGCAGGAAGGTGCCGCCCCATGCTTCGCTCGCTGCCCGCCGCTCGCCGCTCGCTCGCGCAGCCAAAAATGGCCAGTTTTGGCCTGTTTTTGGGCTGTTTTGGCCCGTTTTTGGTCCGTTTTTCACGTGCCGCAGCGACGGTGGCGAGCGGTCCAAAACGTCAGCCATCTCAGCACCCTGGAACCCCCCGGGTGGCACAGGGCTGGATGGGGCTTTCGTATAGCAGGGAAGGTGCCGCCCCATGCTTCGCTCGCTGTCCGCCGCTCGCCGCTCGCTCGCGCAGCCAAAAATGGCCAGTTTTGGGCTGTTTTGGCCTGTTTTTTGGACCGTTTTCACGTGCCGCAGCGACGGTGGCGAGCGGTCCAAAACGTCAGCCATCTCAGCACCTGGAACCCCCCGGGTGGCACAGGCTGGATGGGGCTTTCGTATAGCAGGGAAGGTGCCGCCCCATGCTTCGCTCGCTGTCCGCCGCTCGCCGCTCGCTCGCGCAGCCAAAAATGGCCAGTTTTGGCCTGTTTTGGCCTGTTTTGGCCCGTTTTTTGGACCGTTTTCACGTGCCGCAGCGACGGTGGTCCGAGCGGGAACAAAAGGATCCAAAACGTCAGCCATCTCAGCACCCTGGAACCCCCCGGGTGGCACAGGGCTGGATGGGGCTTTCGTATAGCGGGAAGGTGCCGCCCCATGCTTCGCTCGCTGTCCGCCGCTCGCCGCTCGCTCGCGCAGCCAAAAATGGCCAGTTTTGGCCTGTTTTGGCCTGTTTTTGGGCTGTTTTGCCCAGTTTTTGGTCCGTTTTCACGTGCCGCAGCGACGGTGGCGAGCGGTCCAAAACGTCAGCCATCTCAGCACCCTGGAACCCCCCGGGTGGCACAGGGCTGGATGGGGCTTTCGTATAGCGGGAAGGTGCCGCCCAATGCTTCGCTCGCTGCCCGCCGCTCGCCGCTCGCTCGCGCAGCCAAAAATGGCCTGTTTTGGCCTGTTTTTGGGCTGTTTTGCCCAGTTTTTGGTCCGTTTTCGCGTGCCGCAGCGACGGTGGCGACGGTCCAAAACGTCAGCCATCTCAGCACCCTGGAACCCCCCGGGTGGCACAGGGCTGGATGGGGCTTTCGTATAGCAGGGAAGGTGCCGCCCCATGCTTCGCTCGCTGCCCGCCGCTCGCCGCTCGCTCGCGCAGCCGAAAATGGCCAGTTTTGGCCTGTTTTTGGGCTGTTTTGGCCCGTTTTTGGTCCGTTTTCGCGTGCCGCAGCGACGGTGGCGAGCGGTCCAAAACGTCAGCCATCTCAGCACCCTGGAACCCCCCGGGTGGCACAGGGCTGGATGGGGCTTTCGTATAGCAGGGAAGGTGCCGCCCCATGCTTCGCTCGCTGTCCGCCGCTCGCCGCTCGCTCGCGCAGCCAAAAATGGCCAGTTTTGGCCTGTTTTTGGGCTGTTTTGGCCCGTTTTTTGGTCCGTTTTCGCGTGCCGCAGCGACGGTGGCGAGCGGTCCAAAACGTCAGCCATCTCAGCACCCTGGAACCCCCCGGGTGGCACAGGGCTGGATGGGGCTTTCGTATAGCAGGGAAGGTGCCGCCCCATGCTTCGCTCGCTGCCCGCCGCTCGCCGCTCGCTCGCGCAGCAAAAATGGCCAGTTTTGGCCTGTTTTTGGGCTGTTTTTGGCCAGTTTTTGGTCCGTTTTCGCGTGCCGCAGCGACGGTGGCGAGCGGTCCAAAACGTCAGCCATCTCAGCACCCTGGAACCCCCCGGGTGGCACAGGGCTGGATGGGGCTTTCGTATAGCAGGGAAGGTGCCGCCCCATGCTTCGCTCGCTGTCCGCCGCTCGCCGCTCGCTCGCGCAGCCAAAAATGGCCAGTTTTGGCCTGTTTTTGGCCTGTTTTTGGCCCGTTTTTGGTCCGTTTTCGCGTGCCGCAGCGACGGTGGCGAGCGGTCCAAAACGTCAGCCATCTCAGCACCCTGGAACCCCCCGGGTGGCACAGGGCTGGATGGGGCTTTCGTATAGCAGGGAAGGTGCCGCCCCATGCTTCGCTCGCTGCCCGCCGCTCGCCGCTCGCTCGCGCAGCAAAAATGGCCAGTTTTGGCCTGTTTTTGGGCTGTTTTGGCCCGTTTTGGGGTCCGTTTTCGCGTGCCGCAGCGACGGTGGCGAGCGGTCCAAAACGTCAGTTTTGGACTGTTTGTTTGCTGTTTTGTTTCGCTTGCAATTTCTTCTTCTGCTTGTAGTCCAAAAATGCCTTTCTTGTATACTTCATGCCACGGCGGTTTCTTGTCGTCGATTGCCTTGTTTGATCGACCACTGGAGTCTTGGTACTCGTGGTTGGCGACGGGTTGTCGATGGGGGGACGGTTGTCGGCATGTGAGTGTGATGGATCGTATGCGTGGTAGGCTGCCCTGCTATTGTGCAGCTAGCTGCCGACGCTGCAAGTCTCGTCAAACCCTCTTTGTTTGCACGGAGATGTGTGTGTTGCTGTACAAATCTACCTAGTTCCTTTGGAAATTGACATTGTTTAACTTGCTTCTCCACTTCTCATCGTGCTATGCGGTTGAGGAGTGTCGATGTCTTGCACCTTGTGTGCGCCCCTCGACCGATATTTGAGCGCATCCGTAAACCGGGTGGTAAACATGTCAAATGGTTCCCGTTGGTTTCATTCGAAAAGTTTAAAATCATGCATTAAAAGTTTAATTTTTAAAATCTTTAACTTTGCTAGTCCCTTCATGCATG
>PYDT01000112.1:0-12500 GCA_004837865.1 Musa balbisiana
AGCTTGGGTGATGCGTGCAGCGAACAAATCTTCGATTTCGGGAAAATGTTTCGTACGTTCGATTAAAACTGATTTGGAAAGATAGGTTATGAGAGCGTAAGAGTAGTGAAAGTAAGAGATGGAGAAGAAGCAGTTTGCTATGAAATGATTTGCAGTTAAAGTAAATTGCACAAAAGGAAATGCAAACTAGAATTTAGAGTGGTTCGGTCAATGTGACCTACATCCACTTTCGGATTCCTCCTTCGTCGAGGTCACCGGCGTCCACTAAAGGCCTTCCTTCAATAGGCGAAGGCCAACCACCTTTTACAGCACTTTCTCCTTTTGTCGGGTTTTGGAGATAACCCTTACAAGCCTTACTCCTCTTTCTTGAATGATTACAAAGCTAAGAGAGGGAGGAGGAAAAACTCTAGCACTTTTACACCCCAAAGATTCAAGATTATAATCACACTTAGGTACCCTTTCATGCAGAAAAGGGTGGGGTATTTATAGGCCCCAATGGCTTCAAAAATGGAGCCCAAAAAGTGTCTCATCCCAGATTTCCGGGGTCCTAACGTACACTGCCCATTAATGGTTGGGTACCAATGCCTGACACTTGACACTTGGCAGGTACCACTGCCCAGTCTGGGCGATACCACCGCTTAACAAAGCTCGGAGACCGAGCTCTGGTGGGTACCATCGTCCTTGGCAGCATTAATTACTAACGGTACTACCACCCAGACATCTAGGGCACTATGTTATAGGTAGTGCCACACGCTGGACCGAGTCCAGCAACTTGATTTGAGGCCTTGTATTCGACCCAAACCATCCTAGCCCTTCCGAGCACAGTTGGCCTCCCTAACAGAGTTGATGGATTTATCTTTCAAATCAACTCTAATTATCATTCTAACTACGATTAAGGGCAAGCATGTTCCGGTACATCGATTTTTCACTCGACGATCCTTCGGCGAACTTCTCGGTAAGTCTTCTAGTGAGCTTTTGGCGAACTCCCAACCAACTCTCGAATAGTCTTCCAACGTGCTTTCGACGATCTTCCGATTAAAATTTCGGTGAGTCTTCCAGCGTGCTTCCGGTGATCTCACAATGAACTCTAAGTGAGCTCCCGATATATCGTCCGAGTCTTTGAATCCGGCTCATCATCTGCTTTACACCTTACTGCTATCGTAGTTAATCCGACACACTTATCTCAATATATGGATTATATTAAATAATTTACCAATTGATTTCACCATCAAAATCCGAGATTCAATAGGTAGCACTGACAAATACTGTTTGTGCTTATCGGTTGACTCAAGTGATACCACCGCTTGGGCGTAGCAGTACCACCGCTTGGGCCTAATAGTACCACTGTCCAACCCAACTCATGTTCATTATTTTAGCATTCTAATAGGCCTAATTAACCATGGTTAAAGCCCATTGGCTGTATCAACAAGTTTGCATGGTTTTGGCCCAATCCTAACTTAGTTTGACCCAAAAAGACATCAAACAAGACTTTAACAATTCAACAACATATCCTACACAATTACAAAGCTTTCAATATGTTGAATACTATTTTGTCAAGTCGTCCAATCTTTCGATACTTTATTTAAAACTCTAATACATCGCCCTTTCCTTCGGCATATCGCTCGATCCATCGGCATATCAACTTTTCTATGACATATGATATTTTAGCATAATATCTGATCCTTCTAGCAAGATGCCTAAACTTATAACACAAAGTTCAATCGTCCAACTCTATGTCCAATTTCCAACATAATACTTTTCTTAGCATAATGTCTGATTCTCCTACTTCGACAATTTGCCCTTAATGGTTCGAGTCCTTGAACGATATATTTCCTGTGTCACTTCTCTCAAAAGTATATTATTTTGCAAACTTATCAATTGATTTTATTATCAAAATCTAAATTGGATCACCCTCATTAATTTTGTTTTAAATGTCACCCTTTTTCATGTTTTAAATGTCTTGATGCTTAAAAAAGTGTTTCAGAACATTATATTAAGGATTTCTTATAGTAGAAATTTGATAATACTAATGGCTTTATCTGATTTCCTAGGATATTATTACTCCCCAAACAAGTTGGTGGTTAGGGCATTCATTTGACCACTACTAGTCTTGCTCTTCAAGCGAAAAAGAGTTTCTATAGTGTTGAATTAGGAGTCCAATCTTTAGGTCAAAGTGGTTACTATTAAATGACATTATCTCCCCTTAGAAGCATGTTAATTATTCTCTTGTTAATTGTTGTTGGAGTCTTTTTCTCTACATTTTCTCCATGAGAGTTTATCTTTTTTCATCGGTGATAGTATTTCTATTGATGTGATGCATTATAACTGATTATTTGAGGTCCCTCTTTTATTGAAGCTAACATTTATAAATATGGATTTCAACTTTGAAAATGTTATAATTTCTAGCTTGATTTAGGGTTTGTCTTTTCAGGTACCAAACTCGTTTCGATAATATATTGGAATGGTACATATCAGTCTATATTGGTATATTAACACATGGTATGCTGGTGGTGTATACTGGGGGTTTGGCGAGAAAGAAAAAGAGAGAGAAGTGGAAGGGGCGAATGTCGAATAGAGAAGGAAGGAGGAAGGAAGAAAGAGGGAAGAAGTGGCGAAAGAAGAAGGAAGAAGAAAAAAGATGATGAGGAGAAAAAGAATAGTAGTAGTGTACTTGGGAAGCTACAACATTAGTAGTAGTGGTGAAGTAATAATATCATCGAAGTGGCAATAGTAATACAACGATATCTTACTTAATGGCGAAGTTGTAGTGAGAACATAGATGAAGTAGTAATAGCAAGGCGGTAGCATCTTACACAAGAGGAGGGCTCGCATTTGTGATGATGAGTTGATGACCTCTTATGCGAACAATGAAGCATGACGACAATAGTAGCAAGCAGCAATGGCTGAGGCGACAACATCTTAAAGGAGAAGAGAGCTTGCATTCGTAAGTCATAATCTCTTTTTTTTATAATATTAATTTGGATAGGATCTCCACTATATCTTTCATTTTTTTATTAAGTTAACTAAATCACTCAAAATGGGATGGTCCACATATTGGCCCACATCTAACTAAATCACTTATTTTTTTTAGTGCAAATTTGCTTGTGAAGTATGGAGTGGGCTAGAGATTTTGGTATATCCTTTGCTCATAAGAATGATTAAAAACTTGAGGTTGAGAGAGGGGGAGAGCCTTACTAAAATCAGTTATTAACTATTGAGAGCCTTGATTGCCTGTGACATTTGGTTGATTTGGAAGGCCCTTAATGAGGCTACCTTCAAATGGAGTTAAGGGATTAGCTTTCTCAATTCTGTTTAAGGGATTAGCTTTCTCAATTATGTTTAAGGAATATTTGTGGAATAATCAATTACTTATAATTTAGTCCAAACCCAAGTATGGATGGTTTAAGCTTAATTCTGATGATGGTGCATTTAATATGCCGGATGGTTATGGTGGAATAGGGTTCCTTCTTAGAAATAGTGTAGGGACATGTATGATGTATGATGGTAGACTATCAATTTATCGAAAATCATATGTTGAAAACCTGAATTAATTATGATCAAATATGGGATTGAGCTTGCGATTGAGGAGATGGGTCCCAAGCTGATAGTTGAATATGATGCAAAGTTGATTATTAAGTTCATTAACAAAGAAGAACATCTTCTATGAAGTTCATTAAATTGCTAAAAAAATATTTGGATTTTTATTTTGAGACTTCAAGCATGTGTATTTTGTCATGTGTTTAGGGAAGAGAACAATAGTACTTATTGGTTAATACATTTTGCTCTTTGTTCTAAGTCCTTTAGCTTGTAGAGATTGGTTTGGCCACCTAAGTTGATCATTTTTTTCAGTACTCTAAGGAGTATGTTGTAGCTTTTATTAGAGATTTACAATAATATATAGTTATATTATTATAGCTGTAGATATCAATGCAACGAAACACGCAAATAAATTTAGTAAATTTAATAGGCCACACAGTTAAATAAAATGATCATAATGTAAACATAATGTTTTTGGGTTTGCTTCCAAATTTGTTGCTTCACCAAATGCCCTTTTGTACCTTTGCCAAAGCTTTGCTTCATCAAAACGTGTCGAACAAGCAAAGTTTGGATTGTTAAGCAAATGTCTCACCAATGATTAAGTTTTCAGACATTGCATAGCATAGCATTACCAATGCCATATCTAACTTGTTCCAAATAAGCTATAGCTTAAAGCAGGTCGACCAAAAGAATGTTACAAAGTATATAATCACTAACAGATGAAATATCATGCAACCATCAAAAGACATTATATTGTACAAAGCTGAATTAAGTCAACATCCTAAAATTTATTCAAATAGAAATAGACATTTCAAAGTACTGAAGGATAACTTCATTTGTCCTTTAGGAAGCTTTATACATAATCTGAAGTATCTAAATAAATAATTCTCATATATATATATATATATATATATATATAATATATATATATATAATATATATATATATAATATATATATATAATATATATATATAATATATATATATAATATATATATATATATAATATATATATATATAATATATATATATATATATAATATATATATATAATATATATATATAATATATATATATATAATATATATATATATATAATATATATATATAATATATATATATATATAATATATATATATATATAATATATATATATAATATATATATATATATAATATATATATATATAATATATATATATATAATATATATATATAATATATATATATAATATATATATATATAATATATATATATATAATATATATATATATAATATATATATATAATATATATATATATATATAATATATATATATAATATATATATATAATATATATATATAATATATATATATAATATATATATATAATATATATATATAATATATATATATAATATATATAACTATATATATATATATACTATATATATATATATATATATATGTAGTCATGTGCACCTATAAAAATGATTAGCACACATTATCACATACAAAAACACACCAAGTAAATATACAAGAGCACAAATATAAGTACACAAAACTCGCTGGTAATGATTTTGGAATATATTGAATTAGATAAACATCTTTATGACAAGCAAAGATAAAAATACAATAGACAAATGACAAATAAAGAGGAAAGGATACAGAACTTAGTGGCATCGTTTCTGAAACACAAATTGTTAACATAGCTATTAAGTTTCTGTGCTATCGTAAGACATAGCAATATGGGACCAACAAATAAAGATATCAAATGCTGCTCTCGAAGACAATATGAAATTCCACTTAAGCTATTCTTTCTAATTTTATTCTTATAAATGTCATCATGTGCTTATTCATCAAAAGTTGCAATAGGACTAACTCCCTCCTAATTGAACACGAATATCTATACTTGAAAACATTTTCTAGGAAAATAATAAAATCTTAGTTTAATTTTTCTTCAAGAAATTTAAATATTATCTATTTATTTTCAACTTTTAACGTAGTCAAGCGGTCAAATATTACCTCACTCCTAATTCAATACGAAATAACCAAATATTATTTACTTTTTCTTCATGAAGATTCAAATATTACCTGATTATTATGAGTTTTCAATATAATCAATCAGTCAAAATCTAATCAATAAATGAAGCCCACTAATCTGTAGAGTGTTTTTGTTATTTAGT
The DNA here is from genome assembly GCA_004837865.1 of Musa balbisiana. Taxonomy (NCBI): domain Eukaryota; kingdom Viridiplantae; phylum Streptophyta; class Magnoliopsida; order Zingiberales; family Musaceae; genus Musa; species Musa balbisiana. The sequence continues at coordinate 5,705 of PYDT01000112.1, forward strand.
AGGCACTACTCTTCCTACATGATTGACGTAACAAATGAGTACCATGGACTTGAATAATATAATGAATATCCTATGGCCTAGAGGGATACAGCTACATACATTTAAACTTCCTGAGATTTTGTAGTGGCCAAAGCCTCTTGATGTGGTAGCCATGTTTATTTTTGAATAATCTAATCATACTTGTTTGAGGCTAAGGCAGAGAGATAAGAAAATAAAACTTCACAACTTACCTATAAAGGCCTTATTCTGTGAAAGCTCTAATGTTCTCTCACATAAATTCACTGACTAACTTATGACCATAAACCATAATGTCATGTCTGCAAAGCATCGACATGATTTCATTTGCTATAACTTGGAATGTTATGGCCATAACTTATCCAAAAGCTAAAGGTTTGATAGAAGCATATAAATATCACAAAACATGAATTATCTTTCTGCAGACAGAAAGTATATAATCCCAATATGGTTGTAGAGTTAGAATAAATTATCCTTTTCTATTGCTAGTGGAATAGAGAGAAAGATGGGCTGATCAAGCACAAAAAGGAACTCAAGATGTTGCCCTCACTGGTCTCATTTAGAAGACTTTTAAAGATTTATGATTCACATTAAAAATAATAAAATTATTTTTGTATATCTAATATTGTATAGAGTGAGTAGAGTGATACCAAATTTATAGATTTCTCAGGAGGATACTCAAAAGCTACATGAACTGAAATCCTAGAGATCAATTTGTATATCACTTTCTTCTTTTAACATAGTTCTTCGTAAGGAAAGAACAAACTGAGAATTAGAAATAAAAGTAAAATTAAAAGTGTCTCACAGGATTTACTCAGCATATTGTGATTATATTTAAGCAACGTCACCTAGCAAAAACACAGATTCAAACATGATTCATAATTTCTATCCGTACCGATGTACCGAGTCTCGCTCAATACAGTATGCATACTAATGGTACGCTAAGGCATATTGCCAATATGCCTAAAATGAGTTAAAATCCCTTCAAAAATATCTAAAAATATAAAAATTTAGAATATAATTTTTAAGATATAAATAAATATAAATTTAGCATAGCTTTAGGAAAAATAATGTAAATTAGAAAATATTGTCACATATCTTTTTCGAGCTTTGAGGAGTAGCATCGTGGTATGTTTTAGATCATCCTTCCGTTAATATTGAATTATCTAGTGGTTAAGGGGTATTGTCAAAGGTAAGGTGTTGACTATAACGAAACCTTCTAACCTATAGTCAAGCTAAAATCCTATCTGAATTTTATTGGCTATTGTAGCACACTATGATTATGAGATCTGACAGATGGATATGACAACTGCATTCCTTCAATGGACAACCTTGGGGAGGTGTATATGATACAGCCTTAGAGATTCGTGTCCAAGGATTACCTAAATAAGGTGGTGTGTAGGTTGCTTAGGTCTATTTATGAATTAAAGCAAGCTTCTCGAAATTGGAACATAAGATTTAATCAGGTAATCAGATCTCATGACTTCGTTAAGAATGAAGATGAGCCTTATGTGTACAGAAAGGTAAGTGGAAGCACTATCACATTCTTGGTGTTATATGTGGATGACATCCTGATCATTGGGAATGATGTAGGAATGCTATCCACATTAAAGACTTGGTTATCTAAACACTTTTCCATGAAGGACTTAGAGGAAGCATCCTATATCTTGGTGATTAAGATCTATAGAGATAGATCCAAGAGGATGCTTGTCTTGTCCTAGTCCAAGTACATAGTCACCATTGTCAAAAGGTTTGGCATTAAAAATTTCATAAGAGGACTTATACTAATGAGACATGAGATATCGCTTTCTAGGAGTATGTCCCCAAATACTTTTGAAGAAAGGGCGAACATGGATAGGATACCCTATGCCTCAATGATAGGGTGTATCATGTATGCCATGCTATATACCAGACCTGATATAGTGCTTGCTTTGAGTGTCATAAGCAGGTATCATGCAGATCTAGTCTTGGAGCACTAGAAAGCAGTAAAGTGTATCCTTAAGTACTTGAGAATGACTAAGAATCTTTTACTGGTATATGGAGGTAGTAGCCTCAGGGTTGAAGGCTATATAGACTCAAGTTTCCAATCCGATGTTAATGATAGCAAGTCGAATTCAGGATATGTGTACACCCTAAATGGAGGAGTAGTGTGCTGGAAGAGTTCGAAGCAAGATACTACTATTGACTCGACCATAAGGCGGAGTACATTGTTACATCAAAGGCAGCAAAGGAGGGAGTCGGATAAGAAGTTCATCACAATCTAGAAGTTGTGCTAGGCAGCGAGGAGTCAATTCCCTTATATTGCGACAATAACGGGGCGATTGGTCAAGCAAAGAAACCCAGGTCTCATTAGAAATGTTCTGAGGAGGTTCCAGCTTATTAGAGAGATCATGGCCCAAGGAGATTGTTAGAACCCTTGCAGATTCTAAGCTTGGGGTTGATCTCTTTAGGGGATCGACCTCCTTGGAACTCTATAGGGGTTCCTTCCTCCAAGTTGCTGCACAAAGGCTGTAGAAAAGATTCATCTATTGCTTATCAAAAGAGGATGAATACATGACTATTTATAGGGTTTCTAAACCCTAACTCCTAATAGGACTCCTACTCAATTAAGACTTCTACTCAAGACTCCTAATAGGACTCCTACTCAAGTCTCCTATTCCTTTACAACTCCTAATTCTTCTTTAAGAAATAACCTCCAAACCCTAGCCGGCCTCTTCACCTCTTTAATAAGGATCGGCTTAGGTAGGTTTTACATGAATGCCCCTATCAATTAGGACTCTCCTAGCTAGAGTCCTAATAGACCCGTCCTCTTCAAATCAGCCTTGTCCTCGAGGCTAACAATCATGAATTTTGGGAATTTGATCTTCAAGTCATCATAGTTCTCCCAAGTGGTACCTTCTACTAGGTAAGTTTACCCATTGTATTAGCACTTCAATAATGGGTCGTCGTCGTTGAGTCACGATCCGTCGATCAATAATGGCACTCAACTGGGTCTGGAGTTCTCCTTGGGTAGTCATATTTAGTGGGTGGCTTTGGGCTGTCTCCAAGCACCTGTTTATCACTTCCGTCTGGCCATCAGTTTGTGGGTGATACTGTTGTACTCCTTTTCAATTTAGCGCCCTACATATGGAATAACTCTATCCAAAATCTACTTGTGAAGATGCAAGTAGAATTTGGCACAAGCACAATGCGTCCCTTATAGCGTAATTCTTTTGAGTCCCAATTGTAATGAGCCACGGAGTTTAGTGCTTCCTCCAATTTTTTTATAATCTTACTAGTCTCTGGATCTTCCTGCCATTCCTTCTTAATATCCTTAAGGAAGTCACAGGTCGAAAGTGAAATGGTCAAAAATTCAGCTTGCTTGGGTAGCCGTGAAAGCGCATCTGCAACAACATTCTCTTTCCCCTTTTTGTAAGTTATTTCATAATCATATCCAAGAAGCTTTGTTATCCATTTTTGCTGCTCAGGGAAGATATCTTCTGCTCTAAGAAATATTTTAGGCTTTTATGGTCGGTTTTGATTTGAAAGCGTCACCCGATCAAGTACGATCTCCATTTGGCCACCGCATGCACAATCGCAAGCATCTCCTTATCATAAATAGTCATTTTGAGATTGTAAAGAGATAATGCCTTACTAGTATAAGTGAGGGGGCAGCCATCTTGTATTAGTACAACACCAATTTCGACTCCGAAGGTATCGACTTCAATAACAAAAGTCTTGCCGATGTTGAGCGTTGTCGTCACTACGGCTTTATGTTCGTTGAAGGCAGTGGTGGCTTTGTTTGACCATTGGAAATCATCTTTTTTCAGTAAGGAAGTAAGTGGTGCACTGATCTTTCCATAGTTTTTTATGAACTTACGATTATAGCCTATTAAACCGAGAAAGCCACGTAGCAATTTATGTTCCTCGAGGTCGGCCAGTTCTGCATTGCTCCAATTTTGGAGGGGTCCACTACCACACCTTCCTCTAATATGATATGCCCAAGATATTCCACCTTCTAGTGAAGAAAGCAAAAATTCGTAGTGGCTGTTGTGTGTTCGAAAGGCGGTTTTCGGTATGTCTTCTTTGCACACTCATATTTGATGATACTCGGATCGAACGTCCAGCTTTGTGAAGATTTATGCTCCCTTTCATCTAGCAATTCATCTGCTATTGGAATAGGGTATTTATCCTTGACGGTTATGCTGTTGAGGGTTCGGTAATCAATGCACATTTGCCATGTTTCGTCCTTCTTTCGTACGAAGAGCACCGGTGAAAAGTAGGGGCTGCAACTTGGCCGAATAACTCCTGTTTCAGGCATCTCTTTTATAATCCTTTCTATTTCATCCTTCTACAAATATGAATGTTGATATAGCCAAGTATTTGCAGGAGGTTTGCCCAGAAGAATCGGTATATAATAATCATGCCGACGGGCAAGAGGTAGGTTGCGCGGTTCGTCAAATATATCTGAAAATTCAGCAAGCAAAGAAAGTAGGTTTGGATCTTTAAATTCTATTGGCTCTCCCTTGGTTTGTTGCTCAAGTTGTACCAAAAAGCTGCTGCATGCTTTATGCAAAACCTTCTCCATTTGTTGTGTGCAAATCGTCATTACGTCGCCCCCACGTTTCCCGTGTAGAATGAAAAAAATTATACCTAAGGGTGCAACAGAAAAGAACCCCTTCTTGGTACATTTCAGTGGTATCACTGCCAGGACTACCACTGACAAAAAATTAAAGGGGGGGAAGATGACTACCATCAGCTTCAATGACTACAAGGCTGCACCAGCATCAAGCCGAATAAATTACAATGCTGAAGATGACCCTTCCGTGTATAATCACCTGTTTCCCTTACTGTAAAATCTCAAAATTAGTTTCATAAATCCAAGAAACATCACCTAATATTGTCAACCATTCAATTCTAAGCATGGCCTCATGATCATCAAGAGGGGAGGAGGAAGAATCTTGCAATTATCTCTTGTTCCTACAGTAATAGTTCTCCCACGGGCGCCTACGACTCACATTTCAAAATCTGTCCGTCGGTGAACTTGACGTTCAAACCTATCTGTAATACTCGATAGGTAAGGCCATCCGGACAGCAACTTTACTGTCTAGGAAGTTATTAGTGCTGCCCGTGTCGATGAGAATAGTGATCAATTGTTGTTTCAGAAGGCCTTTAACTTTCATCGTTTGCGGGTTTGAGTAGCCAGCTAGTGCATGTACCATAACTTTGGTCGGTTGTGGCTCTTCTTTTGTATTTTCTTCTTCATTATCAAGGTTCTCTTCTAGATGTTCAATGACCTCTTCTTCTACTGGTTTAATCATAAGAAATCTCCCTTTTCTACAGTGATGCTCGCGGCTCCACGGCTCGTCGCGGTGCCAACATAACTCCTTCGTAGATCGCTCCCGAAGCTCTTCTCTTGTCATCATTTTTTGTGCAGGGACTCGGTTGATAGTAGGGGGGGCTGAGGGCTTCTGCATTGCATGTCAAGAAGCGATCCTAGTCCTCCGAGCTTCATAGTTCAATCACTCCTCTTGATGTTGTGCAAAAGAGATGGCTGCCATAAGCGTGTACGGTTGTTGTGCTTTAACTTCTCTCTGGATCTCCGGCTTCAAGCCCTCAATGAAGGTCCCCAATAGTTGTTTTTGAGACCAATCACAAGTTTGATTAGATAACCTTTCAAACCTGGTTTGGTACTCTTGAACGGTAGAGGTTTGTCGGATCTTTGCTAGTTGTTCGTCAATGTTCTCAGTAATCGGTTGGTTCGAAGCGGATCAATAGTCCTTCTTTGAATTGTTGCCATAAGAGGACTCCATGAGTATATTTAAACCATTCAAACCACTGTATGGCATCCCCTTTAAGATGTATAGCTATAATTTCCACCATAGATGCATCCATAGTTTTATGATACCGAAAATATCGCTCCGCATGCAAGATCCAACCAATCGGGTCTCCTTCTTCCCATCTAGGGAAGTCCACCCTCATGCGTGGATAGTTGGGGTCAGTCATAGAGCCTCCCCTCTCTTGGAAGTCATCTCTTTGGGCTTGGTGTGATTGGTTAGAGCTCTCTCCTTGATATGATTTATTTGGGCTTGGTGGTCGGCCCAAACTGAGTTCGGTAAAGAGAGTCTGAATCTTATCCTCCATTCGCGCCTCCAAGGCTTCAAATTTAGCATTGATTGTCTTCTTAGATGCCATAGTATATGCCTCCAAATCTGTGATGTTAAGATCTCTCTTTTGTTGTCGGGTTAAAGGCAAGTATGGGTTGAGAGAAGTGATGGTCAAAACGGTTGGTGGATTGGTGGATGTAGGCTGTGGTTTAGGCTTGTTTTGTGGCTGTTTTAGGTGCAGTTTGAGGGTGTGATTTGGTGGAGTTTTAGGGCTATGGATGAAAGTTTTTGATCTATGGTAGATGGCAACAAAGGTTTGATTGAAATCAGAGGAAGTTTGCTGTAGAATTGTATTGTCTTGTAAGAGTAGAATTATCGTCGAAGAAACAGCAGTTTCTCGATGAAATTTCCACCAAAAACTTGAGAGATTTGAGGAGGGAATTGATAGTAGAATCTTAGTTTATATGAAAATAAGGAGATATAATTTAATCAAGAAAATTTTGGTAGTATAATATCAAGGAAATTGGTGTAAGTTGCGATAGCAAAATTCTTGTCGAAAAATTTCAACGGTTTGCGATGAAAATTTGCAGCAACACAAAATCATTTTTAGAGATGAATTTCTTAATAGATCAATCTTAGATGGAAGCCAAGATGATCTATGAAGTGTATAAGAAATTTCATTCAAAAAAGATTGC
>PYDT01000112.1:29443-49577 GCA_004837865.1 Musa balbisiana
AATATATATATATATATATATATATATATATATATATATATATATATATATATATATATATATATATATATATATATATATATATATATATATATATATATATATATATATATATATATATATATATATATATATATATATATATATATATATATATATATATATATATATATATATATATATATATATATATATATATATATATATATATATATATATATATATATATATATATATATATATATATATATATATATATATATATATATATATATATATATATATATATATATATATATATATATATATATATATATATATATATATATATATATATATATATATATATATATATATATATATATATATATATATATATATATATATATATATATATATATATATATATATATATATATATATATATATATATATATATATATATATATATATATATATATATATATATATATATATATATATATATATATATATATATATATATATATATATATATATATATATATATATATATATATATATATATATATATATATATATATATATATATATATATATATATATATATATATATATATATATATATATATATATATATATATATATATATATATATATATATATATATATATATATATATATATATATATATATATATATATATATATATATATATATATATATATATATATATATATATATATATATATATATATATATATATATATATATATATATATATATATATATATATATATATATATATATATATATATATATATATATATATATATATATATATATATATATATATATATATATATATATATATATATATATATATATATATATATATATATATATATATATATATATATATATATATATATATATATATATATATATATATATATATATATATATATATATATATATATATATATATATATATATATATATATATATATATATATATATATATATATATATATATATATATATATATATATATATATATATATATATATATATATATATATATATATATATATATATATATATATATATATATATATATATATATATATATATATATATATATATATATATATATATATATATATATATATATATATATATATATATATATATATATATATATATATATATATATATATATATATATATATATATATATATATATATATATATATATATATATATATATATATATATATATATATATATATATATATATATATATATATATATATATATATATATATATATATATATATATATATATATATATATATATATATATATATATATATATATATATATATATATATATATATATATATATATATATATATATATATATATATATATATATATATATATATATATATATATATATATATATATATATATATATATATATATATATATATATATATATATATATATATATATATATATATATATATATATATATATATATATATATATATATATATATATATATATATATATATATATATATATATATATATATATATATATATATATATATATATATATATATATATATATATATATATATATATATATATATATATATATATATATATATATATATATATATATATATATATATATATATATATATATATATATATATATATATATATATATATATATATATATATATATATATATATATATATATATATATATATATATATAAGATAAATTTGTCCATTTAAATTTGTCCCTCCTAACCTTGTCTCCTGCCTAATGTTCAAAGTGAGAACATTTTTCATTAACCTAGTCTATCGGTACTCCATTTGTGCTAAGGAAACCTAACTATATAAATATTTATCTAATTTGTTTCATGATGCAATCTTTGTGCAACTTTTGTTTAATTTTCAGATCTATATATCAACTGGGTAGCTTATCCTAATATCTTAATGAGGGAACGCCTTGGAAGATCAAGAGATAGCTCCATTAACAAGTGTACTAATTTTGGCACATGGGGAGAAGAAACATCAATTTAATTGTATTGATGTTCTGCTTGAGTTGATACGATATATCGACAACAAGGATTGACGTTCTAACAAAATCAATTTGACAACACCATTCCGATCATTTGCTAGCATTAATTAATATATTATACATTCCTAAATATTTCAACTAATAAATTTTGTATTTCTGTATTATATCACTGCATATCATATAAGTTCAATAGAGAAAATTGGTACCAATATTCAATTCATTCTTGGAAAGTATATAAAAAGCAAAAACAACTACATACAAACATAGCATATGAGTCCAAGAGGGATGAGCATAGGGGTCAGAACTTAAGTTTTGATACCATATTACATGGAAAATAAAAGAAGAATAACAACATAAACAATTAAAGGGCATGAAAATTTGCTTTATAAACAATAGAAAATGTTCATCAAAACTGAGCTGCTAGCTTCTATTTAGTGATAAAAAAGAATGTGATATGAGCCAAAAGTGTCATAATTCGGTTATGCATCTATTTTTATACCTAAATCTAGTGATTCTACAATGGCTCAACATATGGAGACTAAAAATAAAAGTTTCGAATTACTATATCGAAACACAATTGATTGAGTGTGACCTTCAAAATGTATGGATAAGTTCATGTGTTTTAACTTGATTAAGAAGCATATTTTGCTGAAATATCAGTGAATGCTGCACAAATATGTTCCAATTAACAAGTAGCTTTGTACGATACCTTTATAATTTACTTTGCTAGTCATTTCAATTTGAGTGAGATTTTATTTGCATTCAATATGTGCATTTACCAACATAGAATTACAAATTAATTATTTAGAGAAGTAATACCATGATAAGCAAAAAAGAGCGTAAAAATTACATAAGGATGTTCTTTCAGTCTCGAGTTATGTGTAAAGTCAATTAGCTAAAGCATAAAGCAATATAAAATACCACATTATAAAACCTTATTAACTATAGTAACAATTGCATCATAAATGCATAAGAACTTCTTGCTGACAACACATCATAAAATTTATAGTTCCAATGTCAAGGGCACAAAATTGCAAACTTAACTTCAGCAACATTTCAAGAGCCCATGTAAATCTCTCAATTTGGATAAGTGAGCCGAAAAAAAAAAAAAAAAAAAAAAAAAAAAAAAAAAAAAAAAAAAAAAAAAAAAAAAAAAAAAAAAAAAAAAAAAAAAAAAAAAAAAAAAAAAAAAAAAAAAAAAAAAAAAAAAAAAAAAAAAAAAAAAAAAAAAAAAAAAAAAAAAAAAAAAAAAAAAAAAAAAAAAAAAAAAAAAAAAAAAAAAAAAAAAAAAAAAAAAAAAAAAAAAAAAAAAAAAAAAAAAAAAAAAAAAAAAAAAAAAAAAAAAAAAAAAAAAAAAAAAAAAAAAAAAAAAAAAAAAAAAAAAAAAAAAAAAAAAAAAAAAAAAAAAAAAAAAAAAAAAAAAAAAAAAAAAAAAAAAAAAAAAAAAAAAAAAAAAAAAAAAAAAAAAAAAAAAAAAAAAAAAAAAAAAAAAAAAAAAAAAAAAAAAAAAAAAAAAAAAAAAAAAAAAAAAAAAAAAAAAAAAAAAAAAAAAAAAAAAAAAAAAAAAAAAAAAAAAAAAAAAAAAAAAAAAAAAAAAAAAAAAAAAAAAAAAAAAAAAAAAAAAAAAAAAAAAAAAAAAAAAAAAAAAAAAAAAAAAAAAAAAAAAAAAAAAAAAAAAAAAAAAAAAAAAAAAAAAAAAAAAAAAAAAAAAAAAAAAAAAAAAAAAAAAAAAAAAAAAAAAAAAAAAAAAAAAAAAAAAAAAAAAAAAAAAAAAAAAAAAAAAAAAAAAAAAAAAAAAAAAAAAAAAAAAAAAAAAAAAAAAAAAAAAAAAAAAAAAAAAAAAAAAAAAAAAAAAAAAAAAAAAAAAAAAAAAAAAAAAAAAAAAAAAAAAAAAAAAAAAAAAAAAAAAAAAAAAAAAAAAAAAAAAAAAAAAAAAAAAAAAAAAAAAAAAAAAAAAAAAAAAAAAAAAAAAAAAAAAAAAAAAAAAAAAAAAAAAAAAAAAAAAAAAAAAAAAAAAAAAAAAAAAAAAAAAAAAAAAAAAAAAAAAAAAAAAAAAAAAAAAAAAAAAAAAAAAAAAAAAAAAAAAAAAAAAAAAAAAAAAAAAAAAAAAAAAAAAAAAAAAAAAAAAAAAAAAAAAAAAAAAAAAAAAAAAAAAAAAAAAAAAAAAAAAAAAAAAAAAAAAAAAAAAAAAAAAAAAAAAAAAAAAAAAAAAAAAAAAAAAAAAAAAAAAAAAAAAAAAAAAAAAAAAAAAAAAAAAAAAAAAAAAAAAAAAAAAAAAAAAAAAAAAAAAAAAAAAAAAAAAAAAAAAAAAAAAAAAAAAAAAAAAAAAAAAAAAAAAAAAAAAAAAAAAAAAAAAAAAAAAAAAAAAAAAAAAAAAAAAAAAAAAAAAAAAAAAAAAAAAAAAAAAAAAAAAAAAAAAAAAAAAAAAAAAAAAAAAAAAAAAAAAAAAAAAAAAAAAAAAAAAAAAAAAAAAAAAAAAAAAAAAAAAAAAAAAAAAAAAAAAAAAAAAAAAAAAAAAAAAAAAAAAAAAAAAAAAAAAAAAAAAAAAAAAAAAAAAACAAAGTCTAAAGGAATCAAAACATGTCTAAAAATATTATTGATGAATGATATAACAAAAGGAGAAAAAACAAAGTCTAAAGGAATCAAAACATGTCTAAAAATATTATTGATGAATGATATAACAAAAGGAGAAAAAACAAAGTCTAAAGGAATCAAAACATGTCTAAAAATATTATTGATGAATGATATAACAAAAGGAGAAAAAACAAAGTCTAAAGGAATCAAAACATGTCTAAAAATATTATTGATGAATGATATAACAAAAGGAGAAAAAACAAAGTCTAAAGGAATCAAAACATGTCTAAAAATATTATTGATGAATGATATAACAAAAGGAGAAAAAACAAAGTCTAAAGGAATCAAAACATGTCTAAAAATATTATTGATGAATGATATAACAAAAGGAGAAAAAACAAAGTCTAAAGGAATCAAAACATGTCTAAAAATATTATTGATGAATGATATAACAAAAGGAGAAAAAACAAAGTCTAAAGGAATCAAAACATGTCTAAAAATATTATTGATGAATGATATAACAAAAGGAGAAAAAACAAAGTCTAAAGGAATCAAAACATGTCTAAAAATATTATTGATGAATGATATAACAAAAGGAGAAAAAACAAAGTCTAAAGGAATCAAAACATGTCTAAAAATATTATTGATGAATGATATAACAAAAGGAGAAAAAACAAAGTCTAAAGGAATCAAAACATGTCTAAAAATATTATTGATGAATGATATAACAAAAGGAGAAAAAACAAAGTCTAAAGGAATCAAAACATGTCTAAAAATATTATTGATGAATGATATAACAAAAGGAGAAAAAACAAAGTCTAAAGGAATCAAAACATGTCTAAAAATATTATTGATGAATGATATAACAAAAGGAGAAAAAACAAAGTCTAAAGGAATCAAAACATGTCTAAAAATATTATTGATGAATGATATAACAAAAGGAGAAAAAACAAAGTCTAAAGGAATCAAAACATGTCTAAAAATATTATTGATGAATGATATAACAAAAGGAGAAAAAACAAAGTCTAAAGGAATCAAAACATGTCTAAAAATATTATTGATGAATGATATAACAAAAGGAGAAAAAACAAAGTCTAAAGGAATCAAAACATGTCTAAAAATATTATTGATGAATGATATAACAAAAGGAGAAAAAACAAAGTCTAAAGGAATCAAAACATGTCTAAAAATATTATTGATGAATGATATAACAAAAGGAGAAAAAACAAAGTCTAAAGGAATCAAAACATGTCTAAAAATATTATTGATGAATGATATAACAAAAGGAGAAAAAACAAAGTCTAAAGGAATCAAAACATGTCTAAAAATATTATTGATGAATGATATAACAAAAGGAGAAAAAACAAAGTCTAAAGGAATCAAAACATGTCTAAAAATATTATTGATGAATGATATAACAAAAGGAGAAAAAACAAAGTCTAAAGGAATCAAAACATGTCTAAAAATATTATTGATGAATGATATAACAAAAGGAGAAAAAACAAAGTCTAAAGGAATCAAAACATGTCTAAAAATATTATTGATGAATGATCTGTAATAGAAGAGCAATATCTAGAATGCAATCCAGAATTCGATAAGATCTCTTTTTTTCTTTCTTACATAACAGAAAGACTAATAGAAGTCACAATTCTTTGTTAGTAATTATAACTAATTTGATAAAAAGATTACAGAATGTTAAGGGGCAGGCCAGAAGTTAGACAAGAAAGAGAATTAATTAGATCACTAGACTTTTCAATGATAAAATTTGAGAAACCACCATAGATACTTTCTAGTAAAGGAGTCACCAAAATATTCAACAAAAAAAGGATACTTGAACCTGATTCTCAAATTCCAGTAAGTGAAACATCAATGCTCTAAGTCTCTTTGTCCCTGAATGAAAAAAAAAAAAAAAAAAAAAAAAAAAAAAAAAAAAAAAAAAAAAAAAAAAAAAAAAAAAAAAAAAAAAAAAAAAAAAAAAAAAAAAAAAAAAAAAAAAAAAAAAAAAAAAAAAAAAAAAAAAAAAAAAAAAAAAAAAAAAAAAAAAAAAAAAAAAAAAAAAAAAAAAAAAAAAAAAAAAAAAAAAAAAAAAAAAAAAAAAAAAAAAAAAAAAAAAAAAAAAAAAAAAAAAAAAAAAAAAAAAAAAAAAAAAAAAAAAAAAAAAAAAAAAAAAAAAAAAAAAAAAAAAAAAAAAAAAAAAAAAAAAAAAAAAAAAAAAAAAAAAAAAAAAAAAAAAAAAAAAAAAAAAAAAAAAAAAAAAAAAAAAAAAAAAAAAAAAAAAAAAAAAAAAAAAAAAAAAAAAAAAAAAAAAAAAAAAAAAAAAAAAAAAAAAAAAAAAAAAAAAAAAAAAAAAAAAAAAAAAAAAAAAAAAAAAAAAAAAAAAAAAAAAAAAAAAAAAAAAAAAAAAAAAAAAAAAAAAAAAAAAAAAAAAAAAAAAAAAAAAAAAAAAAAAAAAAAAAAAAAAAAAAAAAAAAAAAAAAAAAAAAAAAAAAAAAAAAAAAAAAAAAAAAAAAAAAAAAAAAAAAAAAAAAAAAAAAAAAAAAAAAAAAAAAAAAAAAAAAAAAAAAAAAAAAAAAAAAAAAAAAAAAAAAAAAAAAAAAAGTAAACTGGTTGTTCATTCATGTACATATTCACTCAAATTTATATTCAAAGTGTGAGGCTTCAAGTCAAACACTAACAAGCACCTAGTAGAAAGATCTTTTATGGATGACTCCACGTCAGGTAGAAATATTCAGACCATTTGAAACATAGGGAGAAACAACAAAATCTGACCAGTATGAATAATTATTATTCTGGATAATAAGGGTGAGCTAACCATATGCGCATCAATAAAAAAATGCATAATTTCACAACATAAAACTGATTTCTAGTTTTATAATTCAAACACCAACAACCATTAATCAAGAGAAAAAGAAGGTTGTATATGCACCTTCCCCGTGTTGCAAAGGGTGCACGCACCGTTGGCCATGAGCTTCACTGCAGCTTCTTGTTTGTCTTGATCAAGCTCTGGAGCTTTCTAAGGATCATCAATCTCCACCGCATTAGCCTTGTCCATAAGGCCAATGATAGTTTACAAGATATATATGATGGTGGCAAGGGGCACAGAGGTAGAGGTGCTAGAAGGGATGGTAACTTTGGTGATGGAAACTTCAAATGATTACCCAATATTCAATTTGTTTCTCTATTACAACCAACAAGATCATGAATAGATTATTAAAAAAAATGATGACTTAAATAACTCAATCGGAATTATCATGTCAAATTCAAACTTGGTACCGCATGTGATATTACTGGAATCACAAAAGATAATCACAACCTTTGCTGCTACCTTAATCTTAGTAAACAAATAGGGAAGTTGGAAATAAGAAATACCAACTCAAAGGTCGGTGTTATAGTTAGAAAAGAAAAAGAAGCATAGGGCCATAGGAAATTACCTCTTATAATGCATAGATCTCACGATTGTCAAACACACTTCTAGATATGCAATGTGATGTCTTCATGTGATACTCAAGGCCATATTGCAAGTGCTTTGTTCTGGCAATAGAGCTACACAGTTCAATCTTCAAAGTTTCTTAATGGTCCTAAAAGAATATAAAATTCTGAAGTTCAACTTATATCATAGGAAACCTATAGTTAGAAAAGAAAAAGAAGCATAGGGCCATAGGAAATTACCTCTTATAATGCATAGATCTCACGATTGTCAAACACACTTCTAGATATGCAATGTGATGTCTTCATGTGATACTCAAGGCCATATTGCAAGTGCTTTGTTCTGGCAATAGAGCTACACAGTTCAATCTTCAAAGTTTCTTAATGGTCCTAAAAGAATATAAAATTCTGAAGTTCAACTTATATCATAGGAAACCTATAGTTAGAAAAGAAAAAGAAGCATAGGGCCATAGGAAATTACCTCTTATAATGCATAGATCTCACGATTGTCAAACACACTTCTAGATATGCAATGTGATGTCTTCATGTGATACTCAAGGCCATATTGCAAGTGCTTTGTTCTGGCAATAGAGCTACACAGTTCAATCTTCAAAGTTTCTTAATGGTCCTAAAAGAATATAAAATTCTGAAGTTCAACTTATATCATAGGAAACCTATAGTCGGAAAGAAAAATAGAAACATAAGGCCATAGGCAATTACCTCTTATAATGCATAGATCTCACGATTGTCAAACACACTTCTAGATATGCAATGTGATGTCTTCATGTGATACTCAAGGCCATATTGCAAGTGCTTTGTTCTGGCAATAGAGCTACACAGTTCAATCTTCAAAGTTTCTTAATGGTCCTAAAAGAATATAAAATTCTGAAGTTCAACTTATATCATAGGAAACCTATAGTTAGAAAAGAAAAAGAAGCATAGGGCCATAGGAAATTACCTCTTATAATGCATAGATCTCACGATTGTCAAACACACTTCTAGATATGCAATGTGATGTCTTCATGTGATACTCAAGGCCATATTGCAAGTGCTTTGTTCTGGCAATAGAGCTACACAGTTCAATCTTCAAAGTTTCTTAATGGTCCTAAAAGAATATAAAATTCTGAAGTTCAACTTATATCATAGGAAACCTATAGTTAGAAAAGAAAAAGAAGCATAGGGCCATAGGAAATTACCTCTTATAATGCATAGATCTCACGATTGTCAAACACACTTCTAGATATGCAATGTGATGTCTTCATGTGATACTCAAGGCCATATTGCAAGTGCTTTGTTCTGGCAATAGAGCTACACAGTTCAATCTTCAAAGTTTCTTAATGGTCCTAAAAGAATATAAAATTCTGAAGTTCAACTTATATCATAGGAAACCTATAGTTAGAAAAGAAAAAGAAGCATAGGGCCATAGGAAATTACCTCTTATAATGCATAGATCTCACGATTGTCAAACACACTTCTAGATATGCAATGTGATGTCTTCATGTGATACTCAAGGCCATATTGCAAGTGCTTTGTTCTGGCAATAGAGCTACACAGTTCAATCTTCAAAGTTTCTTAATGGTCCTAAAAGAATATAAAATTCTGAAGTTCAACTTATATCATAGGAAACCTATAGTTAGAAAAGAAAAAGAAGCATAGGGCCATAGGAAATTACCTCTTATAATGCATAGATCTCACGATTGTCAAACACACTTCTAGATATGCAATGTGATGTCTTCATGTGATACTCAAGGCCATATTGCAAGTGCTTTGTTCTGGCAATAGAGCTACACAGTTCAATCTTCAAAGTTTCTTAATGGTCCTAAAAGAATATAAAATTCTGAAGTTCAACTTATATCATAGGAAACCTATAGTTAGAAAAGAAAAAAGAAGCATAGGGCCATAGGAAATTACCTCTTATAATGCATAGATCTCACGATTGTCAAACACACTTCTAGATATGCAATGTGATGTCTTCATGTGATACTCAAGGCCATATTGCAAGTGCTTTGTTCTGGCAATAGAGCTACACAGTTCAATCTTCAAAGTTTCTTAATGGTCCTAAAAGAATATAAAATTCTGAAGTTCAACTTATATCATAGGAAACCTATAGTTAGAAAAGAAAAAAGAAGCATAGGGCCATAGGAAATTACCTCTTATAATGCATAGATCTCACGATTGTCAAACACACTTCTAGATATGCAATGTGATGTCTTCATGTGATACTCAAGGCCATATTGAATATCATAAGAAATCTCAACTCAAAAAAGAAAAAAGAAGCATAGGGCCATAGGAAATTACCTCTTATAATGCATAGATCTCACGATTGTCAAACACACTTCTAGATATGCAATGTGATGTCTTCATGTGATACTCAAGGCCATATTGCAAGTGCTTTGTTCTGGCAATAGAGCTACACAGTTCAATCTTCAAAGTTTCTTAATGGTCCTAAAAGAATATAAAATTCTGAAGTTCAACTTATATCATAGGAAACCTATAGTTAGAAAAGAAAAAAGAAGCATAGGGCCATAGGAAATTACCTCTTATAATGCATAGATCTCACGATTGTCAAACACACTTCTAGATATGCAATGTGATGTCTTCATGTGATACTCAAGGCCATATTGAATATCATAAGAAATCTCAACTCAAAAAAAAAAGAAAAAAAACAATAAGCATCTATCAGTTTGATCTAATTATGCATGATTAGCATACACAACAAAATATATAGTCTGCACAAAAATTCTCAAACAAAAATGAGACAAAGATAGAAACTTACAAAAAAGAAACATAAGAGAAGCAAAATGAAATCACTTTAAACCACATAATTAGATTATGACAATTGGGCAATAATTATAGACCACATGTTTCATCGATTGGGCAATAATCATATCGATAACTATGAAATGATAAACAATAAATAGGAAACAAAAATCAGACTCGTAGCTGCAATGATAGTCATGTTGTAAATAAGCGTACTAAAATGCTGTAAGGCTTCTAACTTACCTTAGGCGGTTGCGCTCATATTTGAAGATCTAGAATCCATGCGCTTGTATGAAAATGTGCTGCCTCTTTGACACCACGAAACTTCCCATTGCAATGTTGGTAGATCTTCATGTCAAGCACTAGAGAAGTCTTCCATTTGGAATCTTAATCATTTCCACCTATCCGCCTTTTCATCTTATGACATTAAATCGGGCAAAGGGCAGTTCAGGTTTTGTTATTTTGGGAGTCTCAAAGATATTCCAAAACCTGACTGTCTCATCTGCTGCTGCAGAAGCTACTACACCTCCCAGTGGGCTCCCAGCCAAGGAAAGAACCGGGATGAATGACCGGAAACCTCAGCCACTCTCGTCATGGATGGGTAATTCCACAAGGTGAGTTGATTGTTCGGGGAACCATGGGAGGTCAGTAATTCAGATTTGTTTTTGTCCCATAGCAATGCACAAACTTCAGAGCCAGCATCAATCGAGTTCAAGCAAGCACCATTAATGGTGTTCCAAAACTTAACGCAATGATCATTGCAACCTCCACCAGAAGCCAGCAGGTTGCTCCGAGTTGGGCACCAGTCAACGGCCTTCACAATGGATGTGTGGCTGCTGATCCTGTGAAGCCATTGACGAAACGAAACGAAACGAAACGAAACGAAACGAAACGAAACGAAACGAAACGAAACGAAACGAAACGAAACGAAACGAAACGAAACGAAACGAAACGAAACGAAACGAAACGAAACGAAACGAAACGAAACGAAACGAAACGAAACGAAACGAAACGAAACGAAACGAAACGAAACGAAACGAAACGAAACGAAACGAAACGAAACGAAACGAAACGAAACGAAACGAAACGAAACGAAACGAAACGAAACGAAACGAAACGAAACGAAACGAAACGAAACGAAACGAAACGAAACGAAACGAAACGAAACGAAACGAAACGAAACGAAACGAAACGAAACGAAACGAAACGAAACGAAACGAAACGAAACGAAACGAAACGAAACGAAACGAAACGAAACGAAACGAAACGAAACGAAACGAAACGAAACGAAACGAAACGAAACGAAACGAAACGAAACGAAACGAAACGAAACGAAACGAAACGAAACGAAACGAAACGAAACGAAACGAAACGAAACGAAACGAAACGAAACGAAACGAAACGAAACGAAACGAAACGAAACGAAACGAAACGAAACGAAACGAAACGAAACGAAACGAAACGAAACGAAACGAAACGAAACGAAACGAAACGAAACGAAACGAAACGAAACGAAACGAAACGAAACGAAACGAAACGAAACGAAACGAAACGAAACGAAACGAAACGAAACGAAACGAAACGAAACGAAACGAAACGAAACGAAACGAAACGAAACGAAACGAAACGAAACGAAACGAAACGAAACGAAACGAAACGAAACGAAACGAAACGAAACGAAACGAAACGAAACGAAACGAAACGAAACGAAACGAAACGAAACGAAACGAAACGAAACGAAACGAAACGAAACGAAACGAAACGAAACGAAACGAAACGAAACGAAACGAAACGAAACGAAACGAAACGAAACGAAACGAAACGAAACGAAACGAAACGAAACGAAACGAAACGAAACGAAACGAAACGAAACGAAACGAAACGAAACGAAACGAAACGAAACGAAACGAAACGAAACGAAACGAAACGAAACGAAACGAAACGAAACGAAACGAAACGAAACGAAACGAAACGAAACGAAACGAAACGAAACGAAACGAAACGAAACGAAACGAAACGAAACGAAACGAAACGAAACGAAACGAAACGAAACGAAACGAAACGAAACGAAACGAAACGAAACGAAACGAAACGAAACGAAACGAAACGAAACGAAACGAAACGAAACGAAACGAAACGAAACGAAACGAAACGAAACGAAACGAAACGAAACGAAACGAAACGAAACGAAACGAAACGAAACGAAACGAAACGAAACGAAACGAAACGAAACGAAACGAAACGAAACGAAACGAAACGAAACGAAACGAAACGAAACGAAACGAAACGAAACGAAACGAAACGAAACGAAACGAAACGAAACGAAACGAAACGAAACGAAACGAAACGAAACGAAACGAAACGAAACGAAACGAAACGAAACGAAACGAAACGAAACGAAACGAAACGAAACGAAACGAAACGAAACGAAACGAAACGAAACGAAACGAAACGAAACGAAACGAAACGAAACGAAACGAAACGAAACGAAACGAAACGAAACGAAACGAAACGAAACGAAACGAAACGAAACGAAACGAAACGAAACGAAACGAAACGAAACGAAACGAAACGAAACGAAACGAAACGAAACGAAACGAAACGAAACGAAACGAAACGAAACGAAACGAAACGAAACGAAACGAAACGAAACGAAACGAAACGAAACGAAACGAAACGAAACGAAACGAAACGAAACGAAACGAAACGAAACGAAACGAAACGAAACGAAACGAAACGAAACGAAACGAAACGAAACGAAACGAAACGAAACGAAACGAAACGAAACGAAACGAAACGAAACGAAACGAAACGAAACGAAACGAAACGAAACGAAACGAAACGAAACGAAACGAAACGAAACGAAACGAAACGAAACGAAACGAAACGAAACGAAACGAAACGAAACGAAACGAAACGAAACGAAACGAAACGAAACGAAACGAAACGAAACGAAACGAAACGAAACGAAACGAAACGAAACGAAACGAAACGAAACGAAACGAAACGAAACGAAACGAAACGAAACGAAACGAAACGAAACGAAACGAAACGAAACGAAACGAAACGAAACGAAACGAAACGAAACGAAACGAAACGAAACGAAACGAAACGAAACGAAACGAAACGAAACGAAACGAAACGAAACGAAACGAAACGAAACGAAACGAAACGAAACGAAACGAAACGAAACGAAACGAAACGAAACGAAACGAAACGAAACGAAACGAAACGAAACGAAACGAAACGAAACGAAACGAAACGAAACGAAACGAAACGAAACGAAACGAAACGAAACGAAACGAAACGAAACGAAACGAAACGAAACGAAACGAAACGAAACGGCCTTCACAATGGATGTGTGGCTGCTGATCCTGTGAAGCCATTGACGTTGACGTGGACGGTGACGTGAGACAGGCATGCAGGCATCCCATATGTGCACTAGTTTGTCGTGCCCTCCACTCGCCAAATACCGCCCTGACAACCCGGACCATTTAAGACTACAAACCCCACGCCGATGCCCATTATAGAAACAGATGAACATGTCATCCTTTCTAAAGTCATAATCAACAACAGTGCCATCAAATCTTCCGACCGTCAAGATTGAATTACTTCTCCACGCAAGTGACAACACAGGGGCCTGGTTCTCATCTTCCATCCCATCCACGACATGTCCTGTTGCTGGATCAATCAGGGCTAAATCTGAATTGCCATATGCGACAGCAAGAACTGCACAGTCTGGCGACCAGCGGATGCAAGTGATAGGTCCTCTGTCTTCTGCGGGTTGTAGAAGCTTAGTCGACTCGTTTGCAGCGTCCCAGAGATACAATGCGTCCTCAAGGCCAATCGCCAACACATTATTGCTTCCCCAGTCGAGGAGATTCAAAACATTATCATCCAACAAGCCGCGGATTACCAAAACCCTCTCTGGTTCTTTAGGGATTCGCCTCTGCTGCTTCTTCTGCGGCCGAATGGGCTCGTCAAACTGGGGCAGCTTGCTGGCCGGCGCTTCAGGTGCAGTCTTGAAAGCGAGGATACGAGACCTGTTCTTCAAAATGCAGTCATCAAGAAGCTTTTGGTACGCCACGCTCGATGGGGATTCCCTCGAACCATCACGCTGCGGTCTCGAAGGCCTGGTTAAGGCAAAGCGTGCGTAGTCCATGTCCATCGCCGACCGGAACGGGATGAATGACCGGAAACCTCAGCCACTCTCGTCATGGATGGGTAATTCCACAAGGTGAGTTGATTGTTCGGGGAACCATGGGAGGTCAGTAATTCAGATTTGTTTTTGTCCCATAGCAATGCACAAACTTCAGAGCCAGCATCAATCGAGTTCAAGCAAGCACCATAATGGTGTTCCAAAACTTAACGCAATGATCATTGCAACCTCCACCAGAAGCCAGCAGGTTGCTCCGAGTTGGGCACCAGTCAACGGCCTTCACAATGGATGTGTGGCTGCTGATCCTGTGAAGCCATTGACGTTGACGGTGACGTGAGACAGGCATGCAGGCATCCCATATGTGCACTAGTTTGTCGTGCCCTCCACTCGCCAAATACCGCCCTGACAACCCGGACCATTTAAGACTACAAACCCCACGCCGATGCCCATTATAGAAACAGATGAACATGTCATCCTTTCTAAAGTCATAATCAACAACAGTGCCATCAAATCTTCCGACCGTCAAGATTGAATTACTTCTCCACGCAAGTGACAACACAGGGGCCTGGTTCTCATCTTCCATCCCATCCACGACATGTCCTGTTGCTGGATCAATCAGGGCTAAATCTGAATTGCCATATGCGACAGCAAGAACTGCACAGTCTGGCGACCAGCGGATGCAAGTGATAGGTCCTCTGTCTTCTGCGGCCGAATGGGCTCGTCAAACTGGGGCAGCTTGCTGGCCGGCGCTTCAGGTGCAGTCTTGAAAGCGAGGATACGAGACCTGTTCTTCAAAATGCAGTCATCAAGAAGCTTTTGGTACGCCACGCTCGATGGGGATTCCCTCGAACCATCACGCTGCGGTCTCGAAGGCCTGGTTAAGGCAAAAGTCTTCTCTCCAACTATTCCAATTATCATTGAATAGAAGACTTTGAACCCATTTATATATTATTCCTATAGTTCGAAATCTATGAAGTTAGGAAGATCCTTATTATAGTCTTCCAATATGTGTAATCGTCATTGAATCTAGGCGGAGTGTAATTGAATGACCCTCTTGGTAGAAGGCAAATACTATCTCTCTTGGGTTTTAAACCAAATGAGAGTGAAACTTGCTTTGATACCAATGTTAGGATCAAGAACGACACTAAGATTTTTTTTTTTTTTTTTTTTTTTTTTTTTTTTTTTTTTTTTTTTTTTTTTTTTTTTTTTTTTTTTTTTTTTTTTTTTTTTTTTTTTTTTTTTTTTTTTTTTTTTTTTTTTTTTTTTTTTTTTTTTTTTTTTTTTTTTTTTTTTTTTTTTTTTTTTTTTTTTTTTTTTTTTTTTTTTTTTTTTTTTTTTTTTTTTTTTTTTTTTTTTTTTTTTTTTTTTTTTTTTTTTTTTTTTTTTTTTTTTTTTTTTTTTTTTTTTTTTTTTTTTTTTTTTTTTTTTTTTTTTTTTTTTTTTTTTTTTTTTTTTTTTTTTTTTTTTTTTTTTTTTTTTTTTTTTTTTTTTTTTTTTTTTTTTTTTTTTTTTTTTTTTTTTTTTTTTTTTTTTTTTTTTTTTTTTTTTTTTTTTTTTTTTTTTTTTTTTTTTTTTTTTTTTTTTTTTTTTTTTTTTTTTTTTTTTTTTTTTTTTTTTTTTTTTTTTTTTTTTTTTTTTTTTTTTTTTTTTTTTTTTTTTTTTTTTTTTTTTTTTTTTTTTTTTTTTTTTTTTTTTTTTTTTTTTTTTTTTTTTTTTTTTTTTTTTTTTTTTTTTTTTTTTTTTTTTTTTTTTTTTTTTTTTTTTTTTTTTTTTTTTTTTTTTTTTTTTTTTTTTTTTTTTTTTTTTTTTTTTTTTTTTTTTTTTTTTTTTTTTTTTTTTTTTTTTTTTTTTTTTTTTTTTTTTTTTTTTTTTTTTTTTTTTTTTTTTTTTTTTTTTTTTTTTTTTTTTTTTTTTTTTTTTTTTTTTTTTTTTTTTTTTTTTTTTTTTTTTTTTTTTTTTTTTTTTTTTTTTTTTTTTTTTTTTTTTTTTTTTTTTTTTTTTTTTTTTTTTTTTTTTTTTTTTTTTTTTTTTTTTTTTTTTTTTTTTTTTTTTTTTTTTTTTTTTTTTTTTTTTTTTTTTTTTTTTTTTTTTTTTTTTTTTTTTTTTTTTTTTTTTTTTTTTTTTTTTTTTTTTTTTTTTTTTTTTTTTTTTTTTTTTTTTTTTTTTTTTTTTTTTTTTTTTTTTTTTTTTTTTTTTTTTTTTTTTTTTTTTTTTTTTTTTTTTTTTTTTTTTTTTTTTTTTTTTTTTTTTTTTTTTTTTTTTTTTTTTTTTTTTTTTTTTTTTTTTTTTTTTTTTTTTTTTTTTTTTTTTTTTTTTTTTTTTTTTTTTTTTTTTTTTTTTTTTTTTTTTTTTTTTTTTTTTTTTTTTTTTTTTTTTTTTTTTTTTTTTTTTTTTTTTTTTTTTTTTTTTTTTTTTTTTTTTTTTTTTTTTTTTTTTTTTTTTTTTTTTTTTTTTTTTTTTTTTTTTTTTTTTTTTTTTTTTTTTTTTTTTTTTTTTTTTTTTTTTTTTTTTTTTTTTTTTTTTTTTTTTTTTTTTTTTTTTTTTTTTTTTTTTTTTTTTTTTTTTTTTTTTTTTTTTTTTTTTTTTTTTTTTTTTTTTTTTTTTTTTTTTTTTTTTTTTTTTTTTTTTTTTTTTTTTTTTTTTTTGTTTTTGGTTTTTTTTTTGGTGGGTGGTACCACTGCTTGACACGACACTAGTGATACCATCGCACGGTCTGGCGAACCCACCGCTTGACAGAGCTCAAAGACGAGCTATGTGGTACCAGCGTTGGAAGACATTAACTACGACGGTATTACACCAAGACATCTAGGGGACTGGGTGTAGCAGTGCCACGTTGGACTAGAGCCAACAACTTTGTTGGGCCTGTTTCGGCCCAAACCATCTAGCTTTGCGCCAGTTGACCCCCTAACAGAGTGAGGGATTATCTTTCAAAATAACTTATATCATTCTACTACGAGTAAGCAAAGCATGTTTGGTACATCGTTTTTCACTCGGTGATCCTCCAGCGAACTTCTCGGTAAGTTTGCTCGCGAGCTCTAGGCAAGAATCCCACCAACTCTCGATAGTCTTCCGACGTGCTTTCGACAATTTTCTGTGAAATTCGGTGAGTCTTCAGCGTGCTTCGGTGATTCACCCCCATGGAACTCTAATGAGATCCCGATCGATTGTCCGAGTCTTTGACTCTAGTCATCCTCTTCTACACCTTATGCTACGTAGGGAATCTACACTTATCTCAACAATGGATTATAGTAAATAATTACCATTGAGTTCATACAAAACTGAGACAATGGTCGTACTGAAAATACTGTTTGGTGATTATCGGTTGACTCAAGTGGTACCACCGCTTGGGCGTAGTTAGTACCACCGCTTGGCCTAGTAGTCACTGTCCAAGCCAACTCAAGTCCATTATTTTAGCATTTTAATAGGCTTAATCTAACCCGGGTAAAGCATATTGGC
Organism: Musa balbisiana; assembly: GCA_004837865.1. Lineage (NCBI taxonomy): Eukaryota > Viridiplantae > Streptophyta > Magnoliopsida > Zingiberales > Musaceae > Musa > Musa balbisiana. The sequence continues at coordinate 47,898 of PYDT01000112.1, forward strand.
TTTATCAACAAGTTGCATGGTTTTGTCCAATCATAATAGTTGACCCAAAAAGACATCAAACAAGACTTCAACAAATTCAACAACATATCTACACCATACAAAGCTTTCCCATGTTGAATATATTTTGTCAAGTCGTCCAATCTTGCAATACTTTATTTGAAACTTAACACGTCGCCCTTCCTTCGGCATTAGGCTAGATCCATCGGATATCAACTTTCTATGACATATGATATTTAGCATTAATATCTGATCCTTCTAAACAAGATGCCTAAACTTATAACACAAAGTTCAATCGTCAACTCTATGTCAATTTCCCACATAATACTTTTCTTAGCACAATGTCTAATTCTCCTACTTCGACAATTGCCTTAATGGTTCGCGTCTGAATAGATATATGGCCTGTGGCACTTTCTCAAAAGTATAATTTTGTAAACCATCAATTGATTTATTATCAAAATCAGATTGGATCCACTCATTAATTTTGTTTTACATGTCACCCTTTTCTGTTAAAGTCTTGAGCTTAAAAAAGTGTTTCAGAACATTATATTAAGGATATCTTAAGCAAATTCGATAATACTATGGCTTTATCTGATTCCTAGGCTCTTATTACTATCCCCAAAACAAGTTGGTTAGGGATCATTGACCACTATTTGTTTTTTCTAGTCTGCTCTTCAAGCGGAAAAAAGAGTTTCTATAGTGGAATTAGGAGTCCAATCTTTAGGTAAGTGTTTACTCCATTAAATGACATTACGACCCTTGAAGCATGTTAAGTATTCTCTTGTTAAGATTGTGGAGTCTTTTTCTCTACATTTTCTCCAGAGAGATCTTTTTCTCTCCCGCGGATCGTAGTGTATGATGTGAGCATTCTAACTGATTATTTGAGGTCCCTCTTTTATTGAAGCTAACATTTATAAAATATGGGATTTCAACTTTGAAAAGGTTATAATTTCTAGCTGATTAGGGTTTGTATTTTTAGGTACCAAACTCGTTGCGAAATATATTGAATGGTACATATCAATCTATATTTGGATATATCACACAGGTATGTGGTGGTGTATATGGGGGTTTGGCGAGAAAGAAAAAAAAAGAGAGAATGGAAGGGAGCGATGTCGGAATAGAGAAGGAAGGGAGGAAGGAAGAAAGAGGAGAAGTGGCGAAAAGAAGAAGGAGGAAGAAAAACGATATGAGGAGCAAAAGAATAGTAGTATGTACTTGGGAAGCTACAACATTAGTAGTAGTGGTGAAGTAATATTATCATCGAAGTGGCATAGTAACAAGGAGATATATTATAGCGAAGTGTGGGGAGAACATAGATGAAGTTAGTAACCACAAGGCCGGTGAATCTTACACAAGAGAGGGCTCGCATTGTTTGGTGAGTTGGGACCTCTTAGCGACAAGAAGCATGAAAAACATATGGCAAAGCAACAATGGCGAGGTGGACAACATATTAAAGGAGGAAAGAATTGCATCGTAAGTCATAATCTCTTTTTTTTAACATTAATTGGATAGGATCTACACTAATCTTTGGTTTTTTTATGAAGTAACAAAATCACTCAAAATGGATGGTCGCATAGTTGGCCACATCTAGACACGTATATATCTCTCGTCTATACCATTTGGGTGGTATAATAAATATTTGGTTTGGTAGATAATGTAATCATGGGTTACATATATAATACT
>PYDT01000893.1:0-2500 GCA_004837865.1 Musa balbisiana
TTTTTCTCTTCTTCAAGTCTTACCACATTACCAATTATCTTGATAGGTATCAAGATAAGAATCTTCGTAAACTGGGCCTATCTTATCGCATGTGTCTTAGAAGTGAAGTGGAATTCAGCTTGGTTTTTTTCCTTTCCATTCATCGGATCTCTTCCGTTCATCTATTTTGTCCGGATCCTCTTTCTTCAGAATAAAGGGAAGGGTCTTTTTCGGGGATCCCTCTTTTCCGGTTTAGTCTCATTCCTTCGGAAGTTGTTTCTACATCGATTTCTTCCTCACTTCTACATCGCGTTCTTCCTCACTTTCGACATCGCTTTCTTCCTACTTCTCCCCCCAATTTCTTCCTTTCTGACTTTTCTGACTTTTCGACTTGTCTGAGGTTCTTTCAGTTTCTTAGTGACAATAGGCGACGGCATTCTGCCTAAATAGTAGAAACAGGTGAGTAAAATAAGAGAATACTAAAAATTCGAGCCATAGATTTTCATTCTGACACAAGGTCCCTATTAGATTTAGCAAGGTACTATTAGATTAGATCGAATTAGAATGATTTTGCCGTATACCGAATAATACCAATCCACCCATTTCATGAAGAAAATGTAAACAATTAACCAACCAATAAAACTACTGTTACAAATAACATCGTGTTGTTGCATCGAAACATATAAATGTTGACTAATCTGGCTAACGTTGAACTTGGTAAAATGAATGGTTGATAATGAAAAATGAGATAGTCAGAATACACATTGAATGCTGAGATTACGCATTGAATTTATGGTAGTAGACCCATAATCAAAAACGTTTTGTGATTGTTCCAGAAGAAATGAAACAAAGTAGGGTAGAAATAGGAAGTATTGTATGAGTTACCAATGCTAGATGAAGAGGCGCAAATAGCATCGATATGAACATCATGAGCTGTCCCGAATAAAACCAGTGTTGCTTAGACCTCCTTCTCGGTTCCTTTCCATAACCCGAGCTCGAAGAAGGAAGAGAAGAGAGGGCCCTATGGAGAATTGGTCAGAAATCCATAATAGAGTCCACCAAAACGACCGAATTTAGTCTCTCAGGCATAAGTATAATAAATTACCAGTAGAAAGATTTAAAACTCATCCACAAACCCCCTTTTTCTTTTCTTATTACAATTTCTTGATTGATTATCTGATGATTTCTTAACTTTCCATATATAGAAACGGATAGACTATAAATGACATCTCTTATGTCAATGACACCAAAGGGATATTAATGAAGGATGGGATATAGATGGATTATAATGAAATAGAGCCACTTTGAGGTTCCCTTGAAATGAGGCATGGAACGGAGCCATACAAGAAGTTCCGGAGTTACGAAGGAAGCTTTCGGACTCATATGGTTCATGCGGTGGAGAACGGGGGTGAAACTCTATGAGGTCGAATCTCCCGTTGTTCCTCAGTAGCTCATGGGGTAGGAGCGGTCGGCTGGTAAACTGATGGTCGTAGGTTCGAATCCTACTGGGGGAGATTTTGATCATTCTAAGAAAGAATGAAGAAGGGAATTAAGGGCTCGCTTTGACCGTTGAGTAGGTAACCCGTCGCTGTTTTGTTTCATTGCATCTATCTCATGTATCACATTATGTTCACGATATTTGAGAATCGCGTCAATTTTACTCGGAGTAGAATCCGGGATAATCCTTGGAAATAGCCAATCAGAATCTCAGATGATTGTACTAGCAGTGCATCAAAGATGCCGTCATCGATTTTCCGATAGGACCACAAATACGGAGAAACCAATTAATCGAGAGGAACGCCATTTTTGCTATGCTTATACTACTTGTACTTGCTCTGTGCTATCTGCCCAAGCCTGGCTGAGGAAGGTTACGGGAAGTTAAAAAAACAATATGCTGGATTCGGTCTTGGTTAGTATGATGATCGAATCTTTCACGATAAATAAAAAGAAAAAGTAACCATTCCATTTTCGACAAAAGGGAAGGTTTGGGGCGAGGAGGGATTCGAACCCCGACACCGTGGTTCGTAGCCCACGTTGCTTAATCCTCTGAGCTACAGGCCCAACCCAGGATCCACTGGATCTGTTCCCGGGGTACCCTCAAAAAGGAAACTTTCCTCTGCTCAGCCATTTCATTTCGGGTTAAGAAGATGTGGAAAGCGCGTTCTCCTATCTATAAGAAATAGAAAACCTGTGCGTTCCGAGGTGAAGTTATAGAGAAGAGATGTCTAATTGGGGTTTGAATAAGACGACCTTGCATTTTTTATTTTTATCTATTCATATGTCCAAATATGGAAAAAAGTAAAAATAGGGGTTGTAAGATTTTTTCATTCTGGCGGCGAGAGATTGTTTCCGCAGGACCTCCCCGACAGTCTCGTCACCGCAGTAGAGTTTAACCACCAAAGTTCGGGAGGATTGGTGTGGTTCATCTAGCCGAGGACCACCAGAGAATATCGAACCAAACCATGAACGAAGAAAGGCATGGAGGAGAAAAGCATATTGGTAGTGATTGTGAGGCCCCAAT
>PYDT01000893.1:20000-30000 GCA_004837865.1 Musa balbisiana
ATTGTATTAGTTTCTATAATTGATTTCTTCTGTGTAATACTAATTGATAGGGCCTCATTGATAAGTGCTACAAGATCTCGTACATTGGAACCCATGGTTATGGACCCCAATCCGTTAGTATGGAACATTTTCTTTTCCAAGTGAAATCCCCTAGTATATGAAAGAATGAAAAAGTGCTTTCGTTGTTGCGGAATAAGAAGCCTTCGTATCTTAATGCATGTATTTAATTTATTCGGAGCTATTAGAGCGGGATCCACTTTTTGGGGAATATGAGTCGAAGCAATAACAAGAATATTTCTAGTGGAACATCTTTCACAATCTCTGGAGAGATAGTTCTCTAATAGACCGAGGGATAAGTAATTCGACTCATTCATATACAGATCATGAATGTTTGGAATCCATATATGCAAGGAGACATTGCTTTTGCTAATTCGAATTGAAAGGTGATATCAAATCGGTCTATTTTCGGCGTCATATACATAGTTAGGCAGCTCCGTATCAAGGTCATCATCAATATCGATATCGTCACTATCATCAATATCGTCACTATCATCAATATCGTCACTATCACTATCATCAATATCGATATCGTCACTATCATCAATATCGATATCGTCACTATCATCAATATCGTCACTATCACTATCATCAATATCGATATCGTCACTATCACTATCATCAATATCGATATCGTCACTATCATCAATATCGATATCGTCACTATCATCAATATCGATATCGTCACTATCATCAATATCGTCACTATCACTATCATCAATATCGTCACTATCATCAATATCGATATCGTCACTATCACTATCATCAATATCGATATCGTCACTATCATCAATATCGTCACTATCACTATCATCAATATCGATATCGTCACTATCATCAATATCGATATCGTCACTATCATCAATATCGTCACTATCATCAATATCGTCACTATCACTATCATCAATATCGTCACTATCATCAATATCGTCACTATCATCAATATCGATATCGTCACTATCATCAATATCGTCACTATCATCAATATCGTCACTATCATCAATATCGATATCGTCACTATCATCAATATCGTCACTATCATCAATATCGTCACTATCATCAATATCGTCACTATCATCAATATCGTCACTATCATCAATATCGTCACTATCATCAATATCGTCACTATCATCAATATCGATATCGTCACTATCATCAATATCGTCACTATCATCAATATCGTCACTATCATCAATATCGATATCGTCACTATCATCAATATCGTCACTATCATCAATATCGTCACTATCATCAATATCGTCACTATCATCAATATCGTCACTATCATCAATATCGTCACTATCATCAATATCGATATCGTCACTATCATCAATATCGATATCGTCACTATCACTATCATCAAAATCGATATCATCAATAAAATAATCTTTAGGCTTGTCATCCGGGAACTTGTTCGGAAATACCGTAATGAAAGGAACATAGGGGTTTGTCGCTAGGTATTTGACCAAATAGGATCGTCCAGTTCCTATAGAACCTATCACTAAAATACTCCTAGAAGGGGATAGGGCTAAGCGGAGCGAAAAGGGTTTTCCATGAGATGGGAAATGAAAACTATTAGCCCCACACGAGGTTTGTGAATAAGTAATTGTCTGATAATGAGCAAGGAATATCCGTCTTTCTGCTAAACAGGATCCATTGAACTCATAATTCATTATATACTTGTCAACTAAGTATCGTAAGTAAATTGATCCCGGTTGTTCAATCATTTGATAACCAGAGTCATTCTTTGATAAATGATCACTATGAGTCAGACTCAATAGAATTTGATCAATCCTTTTTTCTGTCGTTAAGGTGGAGAACTGAACCAAGAATTCTCTTTCTTCATCATCAATCGAATCACTGTTCGCGACCCAGGATTCTATTTTCTCATCAATCCAATCACCGTTCACCTTTTTTCTTTTTCTTATCAATGAATAGATCTCTTTACTTGTACGACTTAGATGTCTCGTATTTCTCGAAAAAGTGATTCGATTGATGGGATTTGGTATGATACTTATGAGATCGATGAGATTGATATTCAAATATTTCTTCCTAGAACGTATTGATTTGACCCCACAAGCGACCAATAGCATGTTGCCACCAAAAGCAAAAGCAAAACCCCGTATTTCTTCCAGAGAATCTCCTAATTGTTTCAGAACAACTAGAAAGAGATTCTTTAACCAGAAAGAATTCAGTTCAGATGTAGGATACCCATCCAAAAGTTTTCGCAACTCAATCATGTATGATGGAATCATCAAAGATTTGATCTTTTCTAACTCTGTCTGTAACTCACTAGAGGCTTGGGAAACAAAGAGAAGATGTATACGAACGAGATATCCAGCAACAAGAAGAAGGAAAAAGATTGAATAGAGGAACTCCAACTCCCGAGCATTTGTTGATCTCAGATGTGTCCATATCAATGGAACGGGTGACTCATTATTTCGATGAATCATTTCTTCGGACAGAAGAAGATTCTGTAAACACTCCCTCGAAATCTCACTTATCAGAGTCCATTGTGGAAGAATCTTCTGAGGAATTGGCCATGATATATCTGATCCATGCATAATATCATGAAAAATGGATACAAATTTTAAAATGGATACAAATTTTAAAATGGATACAAATTTGTGACTGCTACTTAGTATCGACAATGGGTCTGAAAAAGTATCTAAAAGGGTGAAATTTAGATATTTGCACTCTGTCGAAGTAAGGAACCATGGCATATATGTTTGGAACGGATTCCATTTTGTTTGGAACAGATTCCATTTTGAGAGATTTGAAAAAGCACTATCTCGTTGAAAGGTTCTATACATCTGCCGTTTCTCAACGCATTTCTTTAGAGAAAGACTCCGTTTTTTTTTCCTCTTTCCGGATGGTAAATATTTCTCAGAACATGGAGTGTGAATCAAACCCATGTTTGAATTGAAACTGAGATACCGATGCAAGTTCTTCCCTTCTGAATCAGATAGATTCATATCTGAAAGAGGCTGACAATAAGTTCTTCCAAAATTGACTCTTTGTTTCTCTGTTAGAGGTGTTGCAGAAATGTCTGCGATCGAGTAAATAGCTCTACGAACGAATGGCTCGGATCGAATTGGAAAACGGAAAGATTTGTACAAGTTATACGTTTTGTCACCACTTTGTGGAAAATCTTTAGGTATGAATATGTTAGATACCTGTGACTCGATTGGTGAAATAGTCTCTCTCTCCAAAAAAATATGTTTTTTTTTACCGACGCACGAAGAAAATATTTTGTTGCGAATGAACAAGGTAGTGAGGAATTGTCCATATGTAAGATCATAATTATTGATACGGGTCTTTTCCACATAAAAAGGGAATCTTTTGTTACAATAGAACCAGAAGTGATTTGGATCATTCAAGAATCGAAGTCGATTTGCTTTATAAAAAGAAGATATCAATGAACTTCTATGAAATGGTTTCACGGGATTCAGCCAATTGTCTCGATCATGGAATATCATTGAGAAATAGGAATCCGTGTTATCAAAGGATTTCCTGCGATTATTTCTAGTATAGAATGAGTCAATCATCCACTCTGGTATCTTTTTGAACAAAAATGGTAATGTTGTTCCTCCATTGATAAAGAATTCCGGTCTTTGGGAAGTATCATGATCATCCAATAAGAAGGGTTTCAATTTATTCAAATGAACGATTTGAACACCTATTGATTCTAACAACTGATTGCGGAGTTGATCATTCGGACCTTTCAATTCACGGATGTGGATCTCGGACCTATGAATGGGGATATTCCCGATACTCACAAAGAAAAGGGAAGTGACTTGGACAAAAAGAAACGAAGTGACTTGGACAAAAAGAAACGAAGTGACTTAGACAAATTTTGTTTGTCGATAGCCTCGGACCAATCAATCGAATATTGATTAATACGTAACCGATCGAACACTACTTGAAAACGGTTCTTCTGTTCAGAAACGAAATGTTCCAAATGTTCCTGGAAATTCTTGCTCTCATTGGACCATTTGTATCTATATACATCAGGATCCCGATTCATGGATCTCTCGGTTCGAGAAAAAAGAGGATCAAACCATTTCTTCTGACTCTTTTTCAAATTCGATAAATGTTGGTTGATCGTATATTTCATTATAGTTATATGATTCAGAGTATCATTTCCTATTTGATCCCTTTGAATTCCATATTCGAAGTTGCGATCGGATCTATTCATTAAAAAGAATCGATTAGATACATTTCTTATGTACCCATAGGTGCTATATTGGATTTGAATCAGATTTCGGATCAATCTATATTGATTGACTGCCTCCATTATGTTGTTGCTAGCAAATACCGCTGTTTTTAGTTTTGGATCTTCCGAATCATTCCCGCAGTAGATCCGGACCGATTTTTTTCTGATCCTTCGATAAAAAGATTCATTCTCTTCATAAAAAAGAGGAGGTAGAACCAATAAAGATTTCTTTTTCGATTCATCTCTGGAGTTGAATACCTCATTCAAGAATTTTTTTTGATCCAACCCGTAGGAATCAATAGAAAAGGCAAATCCCCTATGATACACCAGATCCGGCTCGGTTATTGATAGAGTGAATAGATCTGCCATTTCTTGAAATCTCTCTTCTGATTCAAAATCGTGGTGTAACGTGTATCCCCTTTTGTTCCGGTCATGGAATAGATGAAATAAATCAAAAAATGGATTTTTGTTCAAGAATGAAATCTTATTGGAACTGTCCATATCCGGTTCATCCTTCGGAACCATATCACATCCCGGATCTGATGAAATAGGATGAATTGAGACGGTATTTTGTAAATACATAATTATCTTGAATATATCAACCATTTCTTCTGACTCTTTTTCAAATTCGATAAATGTTGGTTGATCGTATATTTCATTATAGTTATATGATTCAGAGTATCATTTCCTATTTGATCACCTATTGATTCTAACAACTGATTGCGGAGTTGATCATTCGGACCTTTCAATTCACGGATGTGGATCTCGGACCTATGAATGGGGATATTCCCGATACTCACAAAGAAAAGGGAAGTGACTTGGACAAAAAGAAACGAAGTGACTTGGACAAAAAGGGAAGTGACTTGGACAAAAAGAAACGAAGTGACTTGGACAAAAAGGGAAGTGACTTGGACAAAAAGGGAAGTGACTTGGACAAAAAGGGAAGTGACTTGGACAAAAAGGGAAGTGACTTGGACAAAAAGAAACGAAGTGACTTGGACAAAAAGGGAAGTGACTTGGACAAAAAGGGAAGTGACTTGGACAAAAAGAAACGAAGTGACTTGGACAAAAAGAAACGAAGTGACTTAGACAAATTTTGTTTGTCGATAGCCTCGGACCAATCAATCGAATATTGATTAATACGTAACCGATCGAACACTACTTGAAAACGGTTCTTCTGTTCAGAAACGAAATGTTCCAAATGTTCCTGGAAATTCTTGCTCTCATTGGACCATTTGTATCTATATACATCAGGATCCCGATTCATGGATCTCTCGGTTCGAGAAAAAAGAGGATCAAACCATTTCTTCTGACTCTTTTTCAAATTCGATAAATGTTGGTTGATCGTATATTTCATTATAGTTATATGATTCAGAGTATCATTTCCTATTTGATCCCTTTGAATTCCATATTCGAAGTTGCGATCGGATCTATTCATTAAAAAGAATCGATTAGATACATTTCTTATGTACCCATAGGTGCTATATTGGATTTGAATCAGATTTCGGATCAATCTATATTGATTGACTGCCTCCATTATGTTGTTGCTAGCAAATACCGCTGTTTTTAGTTTTGGATCTTCCGAATCATTCCCGCAGTAGATCCGGACCGATTTTTTTCTGATCCTTCGATAAAAAGATTCATTCTCTTCATAAAAAAGAGGAGGTAGAACCAATAAAGATTTCTTTTTCGATTCATCTCTGGAGTTGAATACCTCATTCAAGAATTTTTTTTGATCCAACCCGTAGGAATCAATAGAAAAGGCAAATCCCCTATGATACACCAGATCCGGCTCGGTTATTGATAGAGTGAATAGATCTGCCATTTCTTGAAATCTCTCTTCTGATTCAAAATCGTGGTGTAACGTGTATCCCCTTTTGTTCCGGTCATGGAATAGATGAAATAAATCAAAAAATGGATTTTTGTTCAAGAATGAAATCTTATTGGAACTGTCCATATCCGGTTCATCCTTCGGAACCATATCACATCCCGGATCTGATGAAATAGGATGAATTGAGACGGTATTTTGTAAATACATAATTATCTTGAATATATCAACCATTTCTTTATTTTCCAATCGCCTGGAAGGGACAAAAAGAAACATCTTGTTTTTTCTTCAAAAATTTCTGATCTCTAGTGGACCTCTCAATAGGATTCGAACCCAGATGAAGTTCTGACCATCTGTCAGAGAAAAAAGAACGAATTGATCTTGTAGGATTCCCAAGAAATTCTTCGATTTCTTCCGGAAGCAGATGATTATTCATCTGCTTCTCACGTTCCGTGAATAGCCGGGACATTGAGGAAGATCCAAAAAGGCATTTCGGGAATCGATCTGATTCTATCTCTGTTCGTTCCGTTTGAAGAAAGGAAGGATCCCAAAGAATCGATCTTTCTTTTAGTTGCTGAATGTCTGTTTGATCGATCAATGTGGGATATTCTGAATCCTCATTTCTAATGGAATCGAAATGATCTATGGATTGATCAGAAGATCCTTTCAATTGGCTAGAATCCCTTACTTGAACGAAAATAGATCTTGTGGAATCATATTGAATATTTGACAATACATTCCGTACCTTGCTAAAAAACCGATCCTTGTTTACCAACCACACATTGTCTAACCAAATCAAATTCTCTCTCGATACGTTCCTCAAAAAATCCGATTCGTGCTGATTCTTCCCCCAACTAACGAAGAGATCTTGGCGGAATTGCCACATATGAAATTGAACACAATTTTGCAAAGAAATACCCCACTTGTTTCTCGAGAAGAGATGGGAAACATGCTCAATATCATTTGATTGAATAGTTGCCTCAGCTCCTTGTTGTTTGAAGAAACCCTCCCCTTCAATTGGTCTTTTTTCACGAAAAGCAGACATGAGATAACAAATCAAGTCTTTCCCTAAGATTTCGAATAGCTGTCCCAAATTCAAGTTGATTATGTTTCGCTTCTTCCTCGGAGAAAGACGATCAAACAATTCCCAATCATGGTCCTTGCGGATCGGATCATCCGTATAGGATAAAAAAAGAAACTCCAGATATTCGCTATCTTTCTCTTTGAATGAGATCTTAATTCCAGCTACGGTTTCATTAGATATCTTACAACTAGAATCCCTCTTTTTTCCGATCCGGTTCCTCCACCACCGCGAACTCCGGTTAGATTCAGGCATGATACACTTTTTATTTATTGGGAGAACCCAAGTACTCTCTTGCGGATCCATGAAACAACTCTCAGAAATCTTTTTCCCTTTTGGAAGATACAGGAACGAAACAATCAACCTATTGATATTGGAAGACCGAAAAGATTCTTCCAATGTCTCATTTCTGGGTCCAATGGAATTCATAGGTATAGGAAGAAGCTCCATCAAATAGAGATTTTTTCTTTCGACCATCTTTCGATTGTTAATACGAGATATAAGGACCGCTACTACAAGCAGTACTACACCTTTGATTACACCTTTGATCATGAAATATCGATTGCTTGTTGAACCCTGCGAATCACGTGAAAGTAGGGTACTCCAAATTCGGGGGTCAAAAAGTTTCATAAAGCGTTCTTGATGGAAAAAAATGTATTTGATCCACGAATCTAAGAAATAGTGAGAATTCTTGATCTCTCTCAATATCTCTCTCAATTCGACGATCCAGAATTTGAATTGATGTCGTCCCATAAATCCCTCCTAAAGATTTTATTTCAATTGGAATTTGGTTATTTATACATTTACGATATACTTATTTACGATATACTTATTTACGATATACTTATTTATACGATATACTTATTTACGATATACTTATTTACGATATACTTATTTACGATATACTTATTTACGATATACTTATTTACGATATACTTATTTACGATATACTTATTTATACGATATACTTATTTATACGATATACTTATTTATACGATATACTTATTTACGATATACTTATTTATACGATATACTTATTTATACGATATACTTATTTACGATATACTTATTTACGATATACTTATTTACGATATACTTATTTATACGATATACTTATTTACGATATACTTATTTATACGATATACTTATTTATACGATATACTTATTTACGATATACTTATTTATACGATATACTTATTTACGATATACTTATTTACGATATACTTATTTACGATATACTTATTTACGATATACTTATTTACGATATACTTATTTATACGATATACTTATTTATACGATATACTTATTTACGATATACTTATTTATACGATATACTTATTTACGATATACTTATTTACGATATACTTATTTACGATATACTTATTTACGAACCACACATTGTCTAACCAAATCAAATTCTCTCTCGATACGTTCCTCAAAAAATCCGATTCGTGCTGATTCTTCCCCCAACTAACGAAGAGATCTTGGCGGAATTGCCACATATGAAATTGAACACAATTTTGCAAAGAAATACCCCACTTGTTTCTCGAGAAGAGATGGGAAACATGCTCAATATCATTTGATTGAATAGTTGCCTCAGCTCCTTGTTGTTTGAAGAAACCCTCCCCTTCAATTGGTCTTTTTTCACGAAAAGCAGACATGAGATAACAAATCAAGTCTTTCCCTAAGATTTCGAATAGCTGTCCCAAATTCAAGTTGATTATGTTTCGCTTCTTCCTCGGAGAAAGACGATCAAACAATTCCCAATCATGGTCCTTGCGGATCGGATCATCCGTATAGGATAAAAAAAGAAACTCCAGATATTCGCTATCTTTCTCTTTGAATGAGATCTTAATTCCAGCTACGGTTTCATTAGATATCTTACAACTAGAATCCCTCTTTTTTCCGATCCGGTTCCTCCACCACCGCGAACTCCGGTTAGATTCAGGCATGATACACTTTTTATTTATTGGGAGAACCCAAGTACTCTCTTGCGGATCCATGAAACAACTCTCAGAAATCTTTTTCCCTTTTGGAAGATACAGGAACGAAACAATCAACCTATTGATATTGGAAGACCGAAAAGATTCTTCCAATGTCTCATTTCTGGGTCCAATGGAATTCATAGGTATAGGAAGAAGCTCCATCAAATAGAGATTTTTTCTTTCGACCATCTTTCGATTGTTAATACGAGATATAAGGACCGCTACTACAAGCAGTACTACACCTTTGATTACACCTTTGATCATGAAATATCGATTGCTTGTTGAACCCTGCGAATCACGTGAAAGTAGGGTACTCCAAATTCGGGGGTCAAAAAGTTTCATAAAGCGTTCTTGATGGAAAAAAATGTATTTGATCCACGAATCTAAGAAATAGTGAGAATTCTTGATCTCTCTCAATATCTCTCTCAATTCGACGATCCAGAATTTGAATTGATGTCGTCCCATAAATCCCTCCTAAAGATTTTATTTCAACTAAAGATTTTATTTCAACTAAAGATTTTATTTCAACTAAAGATTTTATTTCAACTAAAGATTTTATTTCAACTAAAGATTTTATTTCAACTAAAGATTTTATTTCAACTAAAGATTTTATTTCAACTAAAGATTTTATTTCAACTAAAGATTTTATTTCAACTAAAGATTTTATTTCAACTAAAGATTTTATTTCAACTAAAGATTTTATTTCAACTAAAGATTTTATTTCAACTAAAGATTTTATTTCAACTAAAGATTTTATTTCAACTAAAGATTTTATTTCAACTAAAGATTTTATTTCAACTAAAGATTTTATTTCAACTAAAGATTTTATTTCA
>PYDT01000893.1:37500-49354 GCA_004837865.1 Musa balbisiana
AGATAACCCAGAAAATAGAAAGAATAGTTTGATAATGGGTTTATATGGATCCTGTACGGTTGAGACCAAAAATTAAAATAATATTGCCAGAAATTTACAAAGTGGCATTTCCATTTCTTCATCAGAAAATGAGTTCCCCTTGAACCCAGAATCGCTTTTCCTTGATATCGAACATAGTGCATGGAAGGATCCTTGAAGACCCATAAAGTCTTCTGAAAAAAATTTCGGCACACTACAAGATGTTCTATTTTTCCATAAAAATGTGTTCGTTCAAGAAAGGCTCCAAAAGATGTTAATCGTAAATAAGAAGATTGTTTACGAAGAAAAACTAATACAAATTCACATTCAGATACATAAAAATTATATAAGAACCAAAATAGTCTTTTATTTTCTTTTGAAAAAACATAAATAGATTTCTTCGGAGTAATGAGACTATTCCAATTATAATATTCGTAGAGAAAGAACCGCAATAAATGCAAAGAGGGAACATCCTGGATCCAGGATTGAAGGATTTGGACCAGGATTTCCATATGGATGGGATGAGGTATTAGTATATCTGACAGATAATTTAAATGCGATAATTTATCCTCTAAAAAAGGAAATATTGAATGAATAGATTGTAAATTATGAGATTTTGGTATTTTTTTTTCTTCAAGGGAAGATACTAATTGCAACGAGAATGGAATTTCCACAATGACTGCAAAACCTTCTGATATCATCTGAGAAAAAAAATGGGAATAAAAATAATTGTTGTGCCCAACGAATCGATTTTGGTAAGAATCATTAACCGAATAAATCAAATAATTTTGTTGATACATTCGAATAATTAAGCGTTTCACAAGTACTGAACTAAATTTATTGCCATAACCCCCAAAATTAACGGGTTCATAAAAAATTGAACTATTTAAACCCTGATCATAAGCAAATACGTAAATATACTCCTGAAAAAGAAGTGGATATAGAAAGTATTGTTGCCGAGATCTATCTTTTTCTAAATATCCTTGTAATTCTTCCATTTACATTTCCACTTGAAGCAGGGGTAGGAGGCATTTATTGGGTTATCAAATGATACATAGTGCAATATGGTCAAAACAGGGTATTTTGTATTCTATTATGTATATAGAATACAATAGTAATAAAAATATATACCCCGAAAAGGAAACAGGGAGTCCAATCAATAGATCTTTTTATTCTCTTTTTCTATCGAATTGGTTTATCTTCGTTATAATTACAAGAGGATAACAAACCCTTTATTTTTGCAACCCGATCGCTCTTTTGACTTTGGAATTTATTCTCTTTATCAGTATACTGTTTCTTCTACACATCCGTTTCTAATCCATAATAAAGAATAGTTAGGATTCATTAAAAAAAAAAAAAAAAAAAAAAAAAAAAAAAAAAAAAAAAAAAAAAAAAAAAAAAAAAAAAAAGGAAAAAGAATCAATGGTCCACCCACAGGAGAACTCACCCTTTCCCGTATCAGGCACTAATCTATTTTTAACGTCTAATTAGATCGGGTAATCGTTCAATTCAAATTAAGAACATAAGCTCGTTGCTTTTTGTTTTACCAGAATTGGAACCATAGGCTCTATCCATTTATTCACTAGACCCAACTGTAAATGTGAATTTGTTTTGTCCCCTTCCCTTCCAAAAATTTTTTATTTTTGTAGCGATCCAGTAAGGATAAACTAAAATAAAAGTTCCACTTTCATTTTAATTTGTAATTTTTTAATAAAATAAGAAATTTATTTTTATTTTTATTACGACATGCTACTTTTTTTTTTATTTTTGCAACCCGATCGCTCTTTTGACTTTGGAATTTATTCTCTTTATCAGTATACTGTTTCTTCTACACATCCGTTTCTAATCCATAATAAAGAATAGTTAGGATTCATTAAAAAAAAAAAAAAAAAAAAAAAAAAGGAAAAAGAATCAATGGTCCACCCACAGGAGAACTCACCCTTTCCCGTATCAGGCACTAATCTATTTTTAACGTCTAATTAGATCGGGTAATCGTTCAATTCAAATTAAGAACATAAGCTCGTTGCTTTTTGTTTTACCAGAATTGGAACCATAGGCTCTATCCATTTATTCACTAGACCCAACTGTAAATGTGAATTTGTTTTGTCCCCTTCCCTTCCAAAAATTTTTTATTTTTGTAGCGATCCAGTAAGGATAAACTAAAATAAAAGTTCCACTTTCATTTTAATTTGTAATTTTTTAATAAAATAAGAAATTTTGATGGAAAAAAATAAGGAAAAGATAAAGAAAAAATCTCGGGTTTATTCAATCAATAGAGGTACAATAAGCAAGATTAATCCCTTGTTTGTTGGTGGATTCCTATAACAAGAAAAAAGTAAATTTAAGTATGAATAGAGCAAGAAAAGGGAAAATTTTAGGTAAAAAATTGTAAGTAAAAAATTATACAAAGATAGATTTTATATTAATCATCTCCCCCCTTTTTTATTAATTTTGTTGTTTTTTCTTTTAATTAACTCGAAGTTTTTTCTTTAAAAAATTCTGCCTTACTTAAAATATCATAAACAGTTCCTGTAGGTTGAGCGCCCTTTTCAAGGAAATATAGAATAGCGGGAACGTTTAAATAAGTTGATTTTTATTTTTATTACGACATGCTACTTTTTCCATTCATTACCTTTGAGGATCAGTCGTGGTCTTATAGACTCTACCAATAGTCTGGACGAATTTGTTGCTTCATCCAAATGTGTAAAAGATCATAGTCGCACTTAAAAGCCGAGTACTCTACCGTTGAGTTAGCAACCCGAATAAAATAAAATAAATAGGATATGTAGATACGATCAAAATGAAAAATAAATTAAATTGCACTGCACGACCCCATCAAAACATTGAACTAATAATAAATAAAAAATGTAAAAATAAATAAAAAATGTAAAAATAAATAAAAAATGTAAAAATAAATAAAAAAATATTTTATGATCAATTATACAAAATAAATAAAAAAATATTTTATGATCAATTATACAAAATAAATAAAAAAATATTTTATGATCAATTATACAAAATAAATAAAAAATGTAAAAATAAATAAAAAATGTAAAAATAAATAAAAAATGTACAGATCATATTTAAAAACACCAGATTCCTAAAAGAGATGCTCAAATTGTGACAGACCCACCAGTTTTTTATCAATTTTTTTATTTTTGTTAAGTTAAATTCCAAAATACGTCTTATATGACAGTAAACCCAACAATGCAAAACCCATTATTTGAGTAAAAGTGAAGTGAAAACCCAATATGGGGTCTGGATAAAGAGATTTATTTATCTATAATCAATTATATTTGTTCGATACACCATTGTCAATATGAATGCAATGTTGAGAAAACAAATAACAAATAAAGTAAATAAAATAAGGATTTGTATTGGGTTGGCACAACATAAATAAGAAATTTTGATGGAAAAAAATAAGGAAAAGATAAAGAAAAAATCTCGGGTTTATTCAATCAATAGAGGTACAATAAGCAAGATTAATCCCTTGTTTGTTGGTGGATTCCTATAACAAGAAAAAAGTAAATTTAAGTATGAATAGAGCAAGAAAAGGGAAAATTTTAGGTAAAAAATTGTAAGTAAAAAATTATACAAAGATAGATTTTATATTAATCATCTCCCCCCTTTTTTATTAATTTTGTTGTTTTTTCTTTTAATTAACTCGAAGTTTTTTCTTTAAAAAATTCTGCCTTACTTAAAATATCATAAACAGTTCCTGTAGGTTGAGCGCCCTTTTCAAGGAAATATAGAATAGCGGGAACGTTTAAATAAGTTTGATTCTTTATCGGATCATAAAAACCCACTTTTCGAAAATCTCTTCCTTCTCTTCGGGATCGAACATCAATTGCAACGATTCGATAGATGGCTCATTGGGATAGATGTACATAAACAATCCCCCCCCAGAAACGTATAGGAGGTTTTTCTCCTCATACGGCTCGAGCTCGAGAAAAAATTATTTTAATTTCGGTATATCTTTCTGTATATAATATCAAATAGTAAACACAAAATAATGACTCAAATCATAGTCTAATTCATTATTATTATTTTGTTCTTCCTAAAAAAAAAAAAAGAAATTTCATTCGTACTCATAACTCAAGTTGGGTAATTCTGACAGAATTCGAAGGGAAATCCTTAGACATTTATTGAGCCGTCTCTAACCTCTTTTGTTTGTCTCATCTCGAATCTATTTTTATTCCTGATTCTGATCCAATTTTTGAGACAATTGAAAATAGTGTTTCCTTGTTTCGGAATCCTTTATCTTTGCTTTGTAAAATCATTGGGTTTAGACATTACTTCGGTGATCTTTACTCCTTTCAAAAGGGCAGCAACATACCTTTTGTTTTTTTTATTTCTTTCTATAGAAATAGAATACCTATAGAAATAGAATACCTATAGAAATAGAATACCTATAGAAATAGAATACCTATAGAAATAGAATACCTATAGAAATAGAATACGAAGAATTGATTCCTCTGTGATACACTTTTTTTTGATCGAAATAGTTTTATCAATTCCGATTATTTTATATTTTAAGGATATACTTACAAAGTTGGTCTAACTTATTGATTGATTGGCACTAACCCTAGATTCTTCCCCTTGATAAATGAATCAATCCTTTCCGCTCGAGCTCCATCATGTACTATCAACCTAAGAAAAATTAGATTCCTAATGGAACAGAACAAACTATGTCGAGCCAAGAGCATCTTCATTTCTATAGAAAATGGTGGATGTAAAAATCCACAGTGGATCATGTCCTTCAAGTCGCACGTTGCTTTCTACCACATCCTTTCAAAAGGGCAGCAACATACCTTTTGTTTTTTTTATTTCTTTCTATATAAATTAGAATACCTATAGAAATAGAATATACGAAGAATTGATTCCTCTGTGATACACTTTTTTTTGATCGAAATAGTTTTATCAATTCCGATTATTTTATATTTTAAGGATATACTTACAAAGTTGGTCTAACTTATTGATTGATTGGCACTAACCCTAGATTCTTCCCCTTGATAAATGAATCAATCCTTTCCGCTCGAGCTCCATCATGTACTATCAACCTAAGAAAAATTAGATTCCTAATGGAACAGAACAAACTATGTCGAGCCAAGAGCATCTTCATTTCTATAGAAAATGGTGGATGTAAAAATCCACAGTGGATCATGTCCTTCAAGTCGCACGTTGCTTTCTACCACATCGTTTCAAACGAAGTTTTACCATAACATTCCTCTAATTTAGAATTCAATTTAATTTCAAACCGCAATGGAATTGATTTAATATGTAATCATGAATAGTCATTGGCTCGATGGGAACAACGGGAACTATATAATAGTCTATACTTTATACCTATGGATAGATAAGTATTGTATTTATCCGGAGAAAGCTCAGCAGGGATCCAATTTCTTTAACTCGATATTCTATCATATGAATGAAACGTATTTCTAAGAAAGATGCTTGCTTAAGACTTATTTACTTTACATCTCCAACAGATTGTTCGGGACGATCAATCATGAAATGCAGAATCTATTTTTCTAGAACAAAAAAACTATAAACCTCAAATCCTTTAATTTAATATATTTCCAATCCCGGAAAAAAATCAATTATTAGTCAAATAAACTGTTCCAATGACCAAAAAACAAAAAGGTCGTAAGTTTCTAGATACTATTGATTTATCATATTTCTTCGAGTACCAACCAAGAGTTCATAAAAAATGTTTTAAAAATCTCCGACTTCAGCATCATGACTGGAACTATGTTTTCTAGTCATGACTAAACTGGATCTCTAATTCAATCACCAAGTCGACGCAATCACAATGAGTAGCTAAAAATTTTTAGCAGATATTTCATTCCCTAAGGAGACATAAATTTTACCATGTTCAATTGAATTATCAATTGGTTTTCTTTTAACCAAAGAAGTAAATGGATTCTAAGAATCCATTCTAAGAATCCATTCTAAGAATCCATTCTAAGAATCCATTCTAAGAATCCATTCTAAGAATCCATTCTAAGAATCCATTCTAAGAATCCATTCTAAGAATCCATTCTAAGAATCCATTCTAAGAATCCATTCTAAGAATCCATTCTAAGAATCCATTCTAAGAATCCATTCTAAGAATCCATTCTAAGAATCCATTCTAAGAATCCATTCTAAGAATCCATTCTAAGAATCCATTCTAAGAATCCATTCTAAGAATCCATTCTAAGAATCCATTCTAAGAATCCATTCTAAGAATCCATTCTAAGAATCCATTCTAAGAATCCATTCTAAGAATCCATTCTAAGAATCCATTCTAAGAATCCATTCTAAGAATCCATTCTAAGAATCCATTCTAAGAATCCATTCTAAGAATCCATTCTAAGAATCCATTCTAAGAATCCATTCTAAGAATCCATTCTAAGAATCCATTCTAAGAATCCATTCTAAGAATCCATTCTAAGAATCCATTCTAAGAATCCATTCTAAGAATCCATTCTAAGAATCCATTCTAAGAATCCATTCTAAGAATCCATTCTAAGAATCCATTCTAAGAATCCATTCTAAGAATCCATTCTAAGAATCCATTCTAAGAATCCATTCTAAGAATCCATTCTAAGAATCCATTCTAAGAATCCATTCTAAGAATCCATTCTAAGAATCCATTCTAAGAATCCATTCTAAGAATCCATTCTAAGAATCCATTCTAAGAATCCATTCTAAGAATCCATTCTAAGAATCCATTCTAAGAATCCATTCTAAGAATCCATTCTAAGAATCCATTCTAAGAATCCATTCTAAGAATCCATTCTAAGAATCCATTCTAAGAATCCATTCTAAGAATCCATTCTAAGAATCCATTCTAAGAATCCATTCTAAGAATCCATTCTAAGAATCCATTCTAAGAATCCATTCTAAGAATCCATTCTAAGAATCCATTCTAAGAATCCATTCTAAGAATCCATTCTAAGAATCCATTCTAAGAATCCATTCTAAGAATCCATTCTAAGAATCCATTCTAAGAATCCATTCTAAGAATCCATTCTAAGAATCCATTCTAAGAATCCATTCTAAGAATCCATTCTAAGAATCCATTCTAAGAATCCATTCTAAGAATCCATTCTAAGAATCCATTCTAAGAATCCATTCTAAGAATCCATTCTAAGAATTCAGAACAAAAGAAAAGGTTGTTCTCTTTAAGATTTTTCCGTTTTATGTGGGATACAATGTGATACCATCTTTTGTTTCTGATGGAAACGATCTGGGACGGAAGGATTCGAACCTCCGAATAACGGGACCAAAACCCGCTGCCTTACCGCTTGGCCACGCCCCATTTTTCCTGTTTGGCACTAGTCAAGACTATTATTAGTATTAGTTATTCGTCAATCCCCAACCCCCCCCCCCCCACCAAAAAAAAAATACATAATACATAATAAAAACATATGGGATATTTTGTTTGTTGCTAGGATTCAACACATGTAGATTAGATATAGAATCAAAAAAATTAATTGATCATTACATAGAATTCAATTAAGATAATGTATGAAAGTAGAATTCCTTGTATTCTCATTTGAGAATGGAAGGAAGGATTTTTGATTTGGGAGAGTTCAAAAAAAAAGAAGGATTTTTTGACTTGCCTTTTTCATTTTTCCCTTATAAAAATAACTCAATCAAATAAAATTATCTAATCTACAAGAACGAAATGTTTGTTATGTTTAATATCTTTAGCTTAATCTGTATCTGTCTTAATTCTGTCCTTTATTCGAATAGTTTTTTCTTTGCCAAATTGCCTGAAGCTTATGCCGTTTTCAATCCAATCGTAGATGTTATGCCTGTCATACCTGTCCTCTTTTTTTCTCTTAGCCTTTGTTTGGCAAGCTGCTGTAAGTTTTCGATAAAATCCTTAATACTTTGCCAAATCCATTCATGATTTATTCGACAAAAAAATTATAAAATGGATAAGATCGGCTAAGTCTTACATTAGAATTATAAACCCTCGATTCAAAATGGAAATTCTTGTATATTGAGTAACCGCGGAGATGAATTTTGATCAGTTTATTTACTCGTTCTGACCTTTCGGTGAGTAAGGAGTTTATTAGTTCTAGGTCCCCTACAATACCTAATTGTCGATATGACAAGAAAATTTTTGTGAGGAAGGAATCAAAATCTTATTACAAAGAATTCGTAAAAGTGACTTTCTTTTTCTTTTCAAATCAAAAAACTTAATTTTGGGGGTATGATGTCAAATCAAACAAAATAGTATATGTGATAAAAAGAAAAAATAGGTAATCTATTCCCTTTTCTAAAATGATCTTATCTTGGAGATTGTGTAATGCTTACTCTCAACTCTTTGTTTACACAGTAGTGATATTCTTTGTTTCTCTCTTCATCTTCGGATTCTTATCTAATGATCCGGGACGTAATCCTGGACGTGAGGATTAAAAAATTTTTGAGTTTTCTTTGTTTTTCTAATTTTTCTTATTATTTTATCTATTCCATATATTCACTTTACCTATAAAAAATAAAGGAATCGAAATTCCTTCGAAATCGAAAGTATCAAGTAATAAGAGCGGGCGCGGAGAGAGGGATTCGAACCCTCGGTACGAATAACTCGTACAACGGATTAGCAATCCGCCGCTTTAGTCCACTCAGCCATCTCTCCCAATTTAAATAAAATTGAAATTTCAATAAAATTTCAAATGAAATTGAAATTAAATAAAAAAGAAAATAATAAAAAAGAAAAAATAGGTAATCTATTCCCTTTTTCTAAAATGATCTTATCTTGGAGATTGTGTAATGCTTACTCTCAAACTCTTTGTTTACACAGTAGTGATATTCTTTGTTTCTCTCTTCATCTTCGGATTCTTATCTAATGATCCGGGACGTAATCCTGGACGTGAGGAATAAAAAAATTTTTGAGTTTTCTTTGTTTTTCTAATTTTTTCTTATTATTTTATCTATTCCATATATTCACTTTACCTATAAAAAATAAAGGAATCGAAATTCCTTCGAAATCGAAAGTATCAAGTAATAAGAGCGGGCGGAGAGAGAGGGATTCGAACCCTCGGTACGAATAACTCGTACAACGGATTAGCAATCCGCCGCTTTAGTCCACTCAGCCATCTCTCCCAATTTAAATAAAATTGAAATTTCAATAAAATTTCAAATGAAATTGAAATTAAATAAAAAAGAAAATAATAAAAAAGAAAAAATAGGTAATCTATTCCCTTTTTCTAAAATGATCTTATCTTGGAGATTGTGTAATGCTTACTCTCAAACTCTTTGTTTACACAGTAGTGATATTCTTTGTTTCTCTCTTCATCTTCGGATTCTTATCTAATGATCCGGGACGTAATCCTGGACGTGAGGAATAAAAAAATTTTTGAGTTTTCTTTGTTTTTCTAATTTTTTCTTATTATTTTATCTATTCCATATATTCACTTTACCTATAAAAAATAAAGGAATCGAAATTCCTTCGAAATCGAAAGTATCAAGTAATAAGAGCGGGCGGAGAGAGAGGGATTCGAACCCTCGGTACGAATAACTCGTACAACGGATTAGCAATCCGCCGCTTTAGTCCACTCAGCCATCTCTCCCAATTTAAATAAAATTGAAATTTCAATAAAATTTCAAATGAAATTGAAATTAACTATTTCAATGAAATTGAAATTAACTATTTCAATGAAATTGAAATTAACTATTTCAATGAAATTGAAATTAAATAAAAAAGAAAATAATAAAAAAGAAAATAATAAAAAAGAAAAAATTTTTTCTTTTTAAGATATTAATTATTAAGTTTAAGAAAGACATTAATATAATATTTTTATTAAGAAAGATATTAAACATTTTTATTAAGAAAGATATTAAACATTTTTATTTAAAAAGATATTAAAAAAGATATTAAAAAAGATATTAAACATTTTTATTAAGAAAGATATTAAACATTATAGAAAGATATTAAACATTATAGAAAGATATTAAACATTATAATTATAACATTATCATTAGAAATATGAAACATTCTATTAAAATTTCTAACTATAGGATAGATTTCATTACTAATTATAAAATAGATTTCATTACTAATTATAAAATAGATTTCATTACTAATTATAAAATAGATTTCATTACAGATGAAATTTAAAAAAATAAAAAGTGAATAATTAAAAATTTTAAAATAATTAAAAATTTTAAAATAATTAAAAATTTTAAAATAATTAAAAATTTTAAAATAATTAAAAATTTTAAAATAATTAAAAATTTTAAAATAATTAAAAATTTTAAAATAATTAAAAATTTTAAAATAATTAAAAATTTTAAAATAATTAAAAATTTTAAAATAATTAAAAATTTTAAAATAATTAAAAATTTTAAAATAATTAAAAATTTTAAAATAATTAAAAATTTTAAAATAATTAAAAATTTTAAAATAATTAAAAATTTTAAAATAATTAAAAATTTTAAAATAAT
The DNA here is from genome assembly GCA_004837865.1 of Musa balbisiana. NCBI lineage: Eukaryota > Viridiplantae > Streptophyta > Magnoliopsida > Zingiberales > Musaceae > Musa > Musa balbisiana. The sequence continues at coordinate 47,962 of PYDT01000893.1, forward strand.
TAAAAATTTTAAAATAATTAAAAATTTTAAAATAATTAAAAATTTTAAAATAATTAAAAATTTTAAAATAATTAAAAATTTTAAAATAATTAAAAATTTTAAAATAATTAAAAATTTTAAAATAATTAAAAATTTTAAAATAATTAAAAATTTTAAAATAATTAAAAATTTTAAAATAATTAAAAATTTTAAAATAATTAAAAATTTTAAAATAATTAAAAATTTTAAAATAATTAAAAATTTTAAAATAATTAAAAATTTTAAAATAATTAAAAATTTTAAAATAATTAAAAATTTTAAAATAATTAAAAATTTTAAAATAATTAAAAATTTTAAAATAATTAAAAATTTTAAAATAATTAAAAATTTTAAAATAATTAAAAATTTTAAAATAATTAAAAATTTTAAAATAATTAAAAATTTTAAAATAATTAAAAATTTTAAAATAATTAAAAATTTTAAAATAATTAAAAATTTTAAAATAATTAAAAATTTTAAAATAATTAAAAATTTTAAAATAATTAAAAATTTTAAAATAATTAAAAATTTTAAAATAATTAAAAATTTTAAAATAATTAAAAATTTTAAAATAATTAAAAATTTTAAAATAATTAAAAATTTTAAAATAATTAAAAATTTTAAAATAATTAAAAATTTTAAAATAATTAAAAATTTTAAAATAATTAAAAATTTTAAAATAATTAAAAATTTTAAAATAATTAAAAATTTTAAAATAATTAAAAATTTTAAAATAATTAAAAATTTTAAAATAATTAAAAATTTTAAAATAATTAAAAATTTTAAAATAATTAAAAATTTTAAAATAATTAAAAATTTTAAAATAATTAAAAATTTTAAAATAATTAAAAATTTTAAAATAATTAAAAATTTTAAAATAATTAAAAATTTTAAAATAATTAAAAATTTTAAAATAATTAAAAATTTTAAAATAATTAAAAATTTTAAAATAATTAAAAATTTTAAAATAATTAAAAATTTTAAAATAATTAAAAATTTTAAAATAATTAAAAATTTTAAAATAATTAAAAATTTTAAAATAATTAAAAATTTTAAAATAATTAAAAATTTTAAAATAATTAAAAATTTTAAAATAATTAAAAATTTTAAAATAATTAAAAATTTTAAAATAATTAAAAATTTTAAAATAATTAAAAATTTTAAAATAATTAAAAATTTTAAAATAATTAAAAATTTTAAAATAATTAAAAATTTTAAAATAATTAAAAATTTTAAAATAATTAAAAATTTTAAAATAATTAAAAATTTTAAAATAATTAAAAATTTTAAAATAATTAAAAATTTTAAAATAATTAAAAATTTTAAAATAATTAAAAATTTTAAAATAATTAAAAATTTTAAAATAATTAAAAAT
>PYDT01000097.1:0-49203 GCA_004837865.1 Musa balbisiana
CGAGAGTGACCAGAAAAAGAAAACTGCAGACCAAGTAAAGTGACTTATGGGCTACTGATGCCATCCCTCCGTCTAATTGTATTGGCCTTTTTTTCGGTGATGGAGACTATTCCTGGTGAGTTTCCTACCCCCCCTTCCATCCTCTTCTCCTACTTCAGCAGACACAAACCCAATTCTCTCATGTCAACAGCGCATTCGTTCACTCAAGCATTTGTTAGCTCCAAGTCCAAGAGCCTATCCGGTACCAGAAGTTTTGGGGTTCATTTTCATTTCTCTTCTTTAGCTACAGTAGAATAGCCTAAACAACTCCCATTTCTCTTCTTTAGCTACAGTAGAATAGCCTAAACAACTCCCATTTCTCTTCTTTAGCTACAGTAGAATAGCCTAAACAACTCCCATTTCTCTTCTTTAGCTACAGTAGAATAGCCTAAACAACTCCCATTTCTCTTCTTTAGCTACAGTAGAATAGCCTAAACAACTCCCATTTCTCTTCTTTAGCTACAGTAGAATAGCCTAAACAACTCCCATTTCTCTTCTTTAGCTACAGTAGAATAGCCTAAACAACTCCCATTTCTCTTCTTTAGCTACAGTAGAATAGCCTAAACAACTCCCATTTCTCTTCTTTAGCTACAGTAGAATAGCCTAAACAACTCCCATTTCTCTTCTTTAGCTACAGTAGAATAGCCTAAACAACTCCCATTTCTCTTCTTTAGCTACAGTAGAATAGCCTAAACAACTCCCATTTCTCTTCTTTAGCTACAGTAGAATAGCCTAAACAACTCCCATTTCTCTTCTTTAGCTACAGTAGAATAGCCTAAACAACTCCCATTTCTCTTCTTTAGCTACAGTAGAATAGCCTAAACAACTCCCATTTCTCTTCTTTAGCTACAGTAGAATAGCCTAAACAACTCCCATTTCTCTTCTTTAGCTACAGTAGAATAGCCTAAACAACTCCCATTTCTCTTCTTTAGCTACAGTAGAATAGCCTAAACAACTCCCATTTCTCTTCTTTAGCTACAGTAGAATAGCCTAAACAACTCCCATTTCTCTTCTTTAGCTACAGTAGAATAGCCTAAACAACTCCCATTTCTCTTCTTTAGCTACAGTAGAATAGCCTAAACAACTCCCATTTCTCTTCTTTAGCTACAGTAGAATAGCCTAAACAACTCCCATTTCTCTTCTTTAGCTACAGTAGAATAGCCTAAACAACTCCCATTTCTCTTCTTTAGCTACAGTAGAATAGCCTAAACAACTCCCATTTCTCTTCTTTAGCTACAGTAGAATAGCCTAAACAACTCCCATTTCTCTTCTTTAGCTACAGTAGAATAGCCTAAACAACTCCCATTTCTCTTCTTTAGCTACAGTAGAATAGCCTAAACAACTCCCATTTCTCTTCTTTAGCTACAGTAGAATAGCCTAAACAACTCCCATTTCTCTTCTTTAGCTACAGTAGAATAGCCTAAACAACTCCCATTTCTCTTCTTTAGCTACAGTAGAATAGCCTAAACAACTCCCATTTCTCTTCTTTAGCTACAGTAGAATAGCCTAAACAACTCCCATTTCTCTTCTTTAGCTACAGTAGAATAGCCTAAACAACTCCCATTTCTCTTCTTTAGCTACAGTAGAATAGCCTAAACAACTCCCATTTCTCTTCTTTAGCTACAGTAGAATAGCCTAAACAACTCCCATTTCTCTTCTTTAGCTACAGTAGAATAGCCTAAACAACTCCCATTTCTCTTCTTTAGCTACAGTAGAATAGCCTAAACAACTCCCATTTCTCTTCTTTAGCTACAGTAGAATAGCCTAAACAACTCCCATTTCTCTTCTTTAGCTACAGTAGAATAGCCTAAACAACTCCCATTTCTCTTCTTTAGCTACAGTAGAATAGCCTAAACAACTCCCATTTCTCTTCTTTAGCTACAGTAGAATAGCCTAAACAACTCCCATTTCTCTTCTTTAGCTACAGTAGAATAGCCTAAACAACTCCCATTTCTCTTCTTTAGCTACAGTAGAATAGCCTAAACAACTCCCATTTCTCTTCTTTAGCTACAGTAGAATAGCCTAAACAACTCCCATTTCTCTTCTTTAGCTACAGTAGAATAGCCTAAACAACTCCCATTTCTCTTCTTTAGCTACAGTAGAATAGCCTAAACAACTCCCATTTCTCTTCTTTAGCTACAGTAGAATAGCCTAAACAACTCCCATTTCTCTTCTTTAGCTACAGTAGAATAGCCTAAACAACTCCCATTTCTCTTCTTTAGCTACAGTAGAATAGCCTAAACAACTCCCATTTCTCTTCTTTAGCTACAGTAGAATAGCCTAAACAACTCCCATTTCTCTTCTTTAGCTACAGTAGAATAGCCTAAACAACTCCCATTTCTCTTCTTTAGCTACAGTAGAATAGCCTAAACAACTCCCATTTCTCTTCTTTAGCTACAGTAGAATAGCCTAAACAACTCCCATTTCTCTTCTTTAGCTACAGTAGAATAGCCTAAACAACTCCCATTTCTCTTCTTTAGCTACAGTAGAATAGCCTAAACAACTCCCATTTCTCTTCTTTAGCTACAGTAGAATAGCCTAAACAACTCCCATTTCTCTTCTTTAGCTACAGTAGAATAGCCTAAACAACTCCCATTTCTCTTCTTTAGCTACAGTAGAATAGCCTAAACAACTCCCATTTCTCTTCTTTAGCTACAGTAGAAACGCATATGGGGAGGTGGGACTCGTTCAAATGCAAGGACGCTGGGAGGAAACCCTCTTGGATTCTCGGGCAAAAAAAACACAGAATGGGGCTTAGTGAGAACGGGCTTCGAGAAGTCGTTCGTAGCAAGAAAAGAATAGAGAGGGTCGCAGCCCTTAGCCAGGCCTGCCTCTATTCCATCGGGTTTGCGTGGGTCAGATTCCGACTATTCATTGATGGAGTCCAAAAGCACGGGGTTGGATGCGAGATTGGGTGATTTAGAATGGAAGTTAAATCAAAACAGGATCCTTATAGTTCAATCAAAACTGGAAAGGATCCTAGAGAGGCAAGTAGCTTAAGGTTTCTATTGTATGGGTTTTCTTCTTTGTATCGGAACTCCAAATTGTGACTCCGGAAAGGACATTAAAAATATGAAAGAAGCGTACACGTTAAAAGGCTTACCTTAAGGCACACGTGAAAAAGGCTTCCCCCGGAGGCCCTTCCGTCTTTCTTTTCTTTCTTTCCTTTCTTTCTTTCTTTCTTTCTTTCTTTCTTTCTTTCTTTCTTTCTTTCTTTCTTTCTTTCTTTCTTTCTTTCTTTCTTTCTTTCTTTCTTTCTTTCTTTCTTTCTTTCTTTCTTTCTTTCTTTCTTTCTTTCTTTCTTTCTTTCTTTCTTTCTTTCTTTCTTTCTTTCTTTCTTTCTTTCTTTCTTTCTTTCTTTCTTTCTTTCTTTCTTTCTTTCTTTCTTTCTTTCTTTCTTTCTTTCTTTCTTTCTTTCTTTCTTTCTTTCTTTCTTTCTTTCTTTCTTTCTTTCTTTCTTTCTTTCTTTCTTTCTTTCTTTCTTTCTTTCTTTCTTTCTTTCTTTCTTTCTTTCTTTCTTTCTTTCTTTCTTTCTTTCTTTCTTTCTTTCTTTCTTTCTTTCTTTCTTTCTTTCTTTCTTTCTTTCTTTCTTTCTTTCTTTCTTTCTTTCTTTCTTTCTTTCTTTCTTTCTTTCTTTCTTTCTTTCTTTCTTTCTTTCTTTCTTTCTTTCTTTCTTTCTTTCTTTCTTTCTTTCTTTCTTTCTTTCTTTCTTTCTTTCTTTCTTTCTTTCTTTCTTTCTTTCTTTCTTTCTTTCTTTCTTTCTTTCTTTCTTTCTTTCTTTCTTTCTTTCTTTCTTTCTTTCTTTCTTTCTTTCTTTCTTTCTTTCTTTCTTTCTTTCTTTCTTTCTTTCTTTCTTTCTTTCTTTCTTTCTTTCTTTCTTTCTTTCTTTCTTTCTTTCTTTCTTTCTTTCTTTCTTTCTTTCTTTCTTTCTTTCTTTCTTTCTTTCTTTCTTTCTTTCTTTCTTTCTTTCTTTCTTTCTTTCTTTCTTTCTTTCTTTCTTTCTTTCTTTCTTTCTTTCTTTCTTTCTTTCTTTCTTTCTTTCTTTCTTTCTTTCTTTCTTTCTTTCTTTCTTTCTTTCTTTCTTTCTTTCTTTCTTTCTTTCTTTCTTTCTTTCTTTCTTTCTTTCTTTCTTTCTTTCTTTCTTTCTTTCTTTCTTTCTTTCTTTCTTTCTTTCTTTCTTTCTTTCTTTCTTTCTTTCTTTCTTTCTTTCTTTCTTTCTTTCTTTCTTTCTTTCTTTCTTTCTTTCTTTCTTTCTTTCTTTCTTTCTTTCTTTCTTTCTTTCTTTCTTTCTTTCTTTCTTTCTTTCTTTCTTTCTTTCTTTCTTTCTTTCTTTCTTTCTTTCTTTCTTTCTTTCTTTCTTTCTTTCTTTCTTTCTTTCTTTCTTTCTTTCTTTCTTTCTTTCTTTCTTTCTTTCTTTCTTTCTTTCTTTCTTTCTTTCTTTCTTTCTTTCTTTCTTACAAAAACGAAATCCATTGACAATACAAGATAGGATCTAGAATAGTCGCTTCTCTTTCTAGCAAAGAAGGATCCTGTCTCGCTAACCGTGTAAAAAAGAAGCCTTTTGCATTGACAGCAGTTATCTCGTTTTCGCGGGTGCAAAATGTCCTTTTTCGAATTGAGAATTGCAGGAAAAAGGGTTAACTCAGAAAATAAAGAATGGATGCGAAATAGGAAGACCGACCACCAAGTCCAATCCTAATAGTTCTTTCTGACTCTCATACAGCATAATAGAATGACGAATGGCTCCTATTTGTTCGAGTGGAAATCCTCTCCCCATCCATACTGATCAAGGTGGGGAACCACACCTGTGCAAGGAAGTATGTTCTTAGATGGTGTTTGCATGTCAAAGGAATGGTAGTAGTGGGCTGGATGTTCGGTAAGCGTGTGAGATGAGACCCGATCCTTCCACTAGGGACTCCCGTTTCAACAGTTTCTTTTTCCTTTGATTCCTAAACCCGTTCTTCCCGACCACCGCCCGATGCAGTCTAAACTCAGGTTATCTCAATAGACTTCCCAGCTATTCTATTCTAGATATCTTATCTAAGATGAAAACGGACTGTTTGTTTATCCGAAAGTATCTGATGGTCAGGTCATAGAAAGACAAAAACTCCCACTTACGAAAAGAAGGTCTGAACGGTAGGCTCTGCTGGAGAAACGACCATAGCTGCACGGAGTTGGTTGACAGATTGAGGTATCATGAGAGCTTGTTAGCGATTACACTATCCCCGGAATTGCTTTCACTTCATTGTTAAAGCTATTGAACATAGGTTGAGTTAATACATGAAATGCTGTACTATGAAAGAAGAAAGAAAAACCACCAATTCCTTTGATGCTACTAACACTACCGAAGCAGGCTTTTTGGTTTGCGTGCGCGGTTTGGGGTATTGAAAACAGATAAAGGAAATCCCCTACCCCTATCCTTGCTTCTTGTTTCGCAGGTACCCTCTAGACTGCTTTCCCTAAAAGGACCGGATTCAAGACATTCGATCTCATTCCACTACAATAAAAGAAAGTATACTCGCGTTGCAAAGAACTCTTTCTTTATGAATGGAGGTGGAAACTATTGCCAGTTAGTTCTTTCTTCTCTTTATAGTTGAACTCATTCCTGCCGCTCCGTTTCAGAAGTGTCGGCTCTATGGCACTTGTTCTCCTTCTATAGATCGAGATGCTTTTGTGGATTGGATGCTTTTCTTTTCCGTTTAATAACAAAACAAAGGGTCGATGCGGCTGGCTTTATTATCTTAGGTAGAAAGAAAGGGCTCTCTTTTGCCTAACAGTGATAGGAGGCTCTGGAAAGACCTACAATACAAGCTTTACTTATCGGATAGCTACTGACTTGCGTAGAGAGAAATGGAACCGTATTTTACTTAATCCAAAGGTCGACTCATACATACTATGGCTTTATCACTTCATAAATGAATATGTGACGATTGAAGAATACCTTAATAGGAAGAATACCTTAATTGAGAATATAATAGCCGCGCGGCGCACCGATAAACTTTAACTTGAACTGCAAAAAGGAAAAGACCCAAATCTTCGAGAAAGCTAAACTCAAATTAAATCCAACCCTAGAAAAAGCCGAGTAACCGCTGACCACCTATACCTTGAAGCCTGCTACTGCTAAAGTGGCTGTCCTAAGGGTGAATTAGCTCCTACCGCTCGAACACAAAACTCAGGACTCGGTTATAGTAGCAGTGCCTACTTCTAGGAATACAGTGACAGTAACCCGCCTTGTCATTCTTGAATAATGCCTTCCTTCTTCTTTAGACGTGTGAAAGAAAGCGCCTTTTTGCACTCCGAACCGTGAAACCGAAAAATCTACTCATTCGGACAATGTCCCAAGACATCTTCGATCTATCGAGTTACTAGTCGATCAACGATAACAACACTTTCCCCACTTTTTTGTTCTGGTGGCATATTACATTGCTTTCTATTTCCCAGAAATCTATTACTTCATTGTTCGGTTGTCATTCTTGTCGAGTTTGTCCAGTTGTACGTGAGGATCTGCTTTTAGCCCATACTTGTTTCGTTACCCGGAGTCTTGCTTGAACCCTTCTAAGATTCGATTTGTCCGGGTCTCAATTGCTTTATCTCATTCTATAGCTGTTACTGCTCCTACTTTTACTATGACCGTTTGGATTGTTGCTTTCTTGGTGGGTTGGAAAGAATTGTTCGAATCTTAGGAGTTATTGAAGTGAGTTTGTTTGGAGAAGAACGGTATCATTGTGTTCGTGAAGATAAGATAGTCGAGATCACTAGACCGAGAGCAAGAATGGGATGTTACGCCAATGAGCCGAGCTCTCTAGGAGTAGGACGCCCTTTGCTGGTGCCCAGGTCCCCTATAGTCTCAGGAGATATGATACAAAGGCCACTCACCCAGGTCCCCTATAGTCTCAGGAGATATGATACAAAGGCAAACTCGCTAGTCACCTTGTATTAAACAGAGCTCAATCCCCTTTTCTAGTGGTAGCTTGGTTGGAATACCGGTGAGAGTTGTCGCAGGCCCAGGCCCATACAGCCCCGTTCATCAGATCCAATATTCGATAAATCAACTATACAACATATGCAACATCCGCCTAGAGAGCCGGTGATTATGTAAGCTTCTAGTAGGCTTTGCTTTCTCTGGGCAAGTTTGTTGTAAGGGGCCTTTTCTAAGTCTAAGCGAGTCCATTGTCTAAGGGTTTCAATTATTTGGATATCCTTTTTGGACCTAGTCCCAACTGTTATCCCCTGTGAGACATAAAGTGACTGATCAAGTGAGAAATCCTGTGGGCTAGTTAGGTGGTTAGGGAAAGATGTCTTTCTAGGGTAAGCAAGCATAAAGCCAGCAAAGGCTTACGTAAGCGAAGGCCACTTTTTAGGTGCGATGATGGTTTTCCTTAACAAAGTCAAGATCTTCGGGATGGAGATTAACAAACAATAGCTTCATAACGGAAAGCTCTAGCTTCTTATAAGCATGATTGAAAGCCTTCCGGACGCTGCACTCTCCTCTACAATACAATATATTACAGCACAGCAGCACTCTCCTCTACGATATATTACATATTATCATTTCTTTCATAGGAGTTTCGGATTCTTCCTAACCTTCTAAAAAGACCGAGAAGAGAGCTTCATATGACAGGGATGGTAGGTCCGGATTCTCAATAAAGGAGGCCATTCTCCAAAGTCGAAAACTATATCAGCACATGAGGCTGGGCTCGGCCCCTATGGTTAGTGTCACAGGCAAGCAACCTTAGGTCTTGTCAGAGCCTTCTATTTGATGTATAGTAAACGACCCGGCAAAAGACATATTCCTGATTTGATCGACGATCGGAGAAGTGTAGGTATTCCGAGTCTAATATCTGGATTGTAAGCTTGAATATCTTTTAGATAAGAAGAGATAACTGGTGCAACTCCATAAGAAGAGATAACTGGTGCAACTCCCCTTCATGAACAGAATAAGAAGATGGGTTATACCCAGGAAATCCTTGTTATAGCTCGAGAGCACAGATTCATCCATTGCTTACTTATCGAAAGGAAAGAGAGATTCTGCCTTAGCGCCCTATTGTTTGGACGGAGAAGAGTCTTTGGGGATTAGAACCCGTTCCCTGGTAGTAGAGAGAGAGATCCGCATAAGCCGTGCTGGGGAATACCTTAGGGAAACGCCTACTAGTGGGTGCCGAACCGGTGGCAATAAAGGGTTACTTCGGGCAGCTCGAGCGACAGCGAAGAGGAAATCCCCGGAGGGCAGCTCGAGCGACAGCGAAGAGGAAATCCCCGTAAGTGAGTGCAGTGCGGCTCTCCAGACAGAAAAAGCACCTTACCACGCGCACTACACACAAACTATATCCAAATAAGGAAGAAAAGAGCCAGCCCAAGGGGGCAGGAGGGAGAGTGGGATTCGTTTTTGGAATGGCCTAAACCAAACTATTAGCAAAGGGAGTAGATTCCTGGCCAGACTCAGAAGTTGGGACAGGTTCGACTAGACTAAGCTGGACTGGAAGGAGCTAGCCTTGACCGAAAGAAAGGGATCCGATCCGGGTTTGTAATTCCGATAAGAGAACCAGCGCATCAACCTGATAACCAGCCGAAACTAGATAAGGTTTGGAAGAAAGGGCCTTAAGGTGGAACTAATTAATACAGAAATAGCTTACCAGATTGCGCCATAAAGACTCGAGTGCTAGACTAATAGAGGGAATGCGGACTCTGATAGGCGGGATTCTTTGCTTGCATCTTTGGATTTTCTTGGGTGGCATGGCGTTAGTCCGAGTCTGTTATCCTTCACCACACGTTCTCTGATTGAAACTTGAAAGCAGTTATAAAAAGTTATGACCAAGGCCACCAAGCTTAGTAGTCAGTAGCGCGGTAGCGAGCTAAAAGCTGATCTCGGCAAACTAGGTTTAGGCTTCAACAACGGATTTCTCATCTCTCGCCTCTGAACTGTATTCTTGATTGATTACTAGCGGAACTGTATTCTTGATTGATGATTACTACCTTCTATATACCCGAAGCCCTTATTACTCTGATTTGATTCTGGAATTCCATTATGAACGGAAAGTAGACCAGAGGCAATTCCATTATGAACTGAAAATAGAGTTTAGGGTGCTGTGCTGAGAGTATACGAGTTGGTTGCTTCGAGTGTTGCAGTAGAGAGAGATTCTGATGTCGGTGAAGGGATAAGGGAGTGGAAATTGAAATTGAATTCCAGCTTACGGGACAGTGTCAACTAAAGCATTACTGAATTTATGAATGAACGTTAGCACCCGCCCCGCTCAAGCAAGCAAGTACAAGAAGTATCGTATCTCGCCCCCATCAAGTAAAGTATCTGGTTGTTAAATCCCCTAAAGGAACACTAGCCCGGACGACAACATATGAGTTATAAGCGAGTTCAGATTGAGTTTATTTGGAAGTTCAATTCCATTATCAAGGTTCACAGTCCATTCGAGTCGTGAAGTGTCCAGTTTTCGTATCGGCCTTAGGAGTAGTAAAGCGATCAGAGGTTCGTGAGACGCGTCGAGAAGAGGTGTCACTTCTTTTATAGAAATAGGGGTTCAGTTCACTACGCGATTAAGGCAATAGGAAGCTAAGCGGGAAGGAAATCCACAGGAGTTCTAGCTTTGTATGCGAGTTCGGGGTGTGCTAGTGATTTTCGTTTAGCATCAGCAAGCAATAAGGAGTTCAGAGCCTGCTTATGTTTATTCCAGTTATTCTTATTCTCGATTGGTTACCTACTTCCTTATAACATTCCACTAAAACCGCTAACGCTTCAGAGATAATTGAGGCACGCACAGAACAAGCAAGGGCCTAAAGCAGAAGAAGGCAATAATAAAGCTGAAGGTGTTGCTGTTGGGCAATCAGAATCCATCCATTTCCCCTCCTAGAAAAGAAAGATCAAGCCAATCACCTTTCGCTACAATGACACTTGCTACCCTGATTGAGACTGTTCCCGACACTTAGTTTTGATCTACGATGAACTACAGCCAACGATAACAGGAATTATATGCTCTTAGCCACTGGCACCCAAAGAAATACTTACCTTTTTTGCGACTCTATCGGCTCTTCAAATGCATTTGTAGCCTAAGAACATAGACCTTTCCGCTCAGAAGTCATAAGGATCTTCTTTCCCTTTCCAGCTTTGGAGTTTACTCTTCTATTAATGTCCAACTATATTCTTTTCTTCTCTGCAGGCTAAGCGCATTCTTCTTCTTGTCTTGCCCGGCCTCTCCTGGAAGTTATGAATGAACGTTAGCACCCGCCCCGCTCAAGCAAGCAAGTACAAGAAGTATCGTATCTCGCCCCCATCAAGTAAAGTATCTGGTTGTTAAATCCCCTAAAGGAACACTAGCCCGGACGACAACATATGAGTTATAAGCGAGTTCAGATTGAGTTTATTTGGAAGTTCAATTCCATTATCAAGGTTCACAGTCCATTCGAGTCGTGAAGTGTCCAGTTTTCGTATCGGCCTTAGGAGTAGTAAAGCGATCAGAGGTTCGTGAGACGCGTCGAGAAGAGGTGTCACTTCTTTTATAGAAATAGGGGTTCAGTTCACTACGCGATTAAGGCAATAGGAAGCTAAGCTGATCTCGGCAAACTAGGTTTAGGCTTCAACAACGGATTTCTCATCTCTCGCCTCTGAACTGTATTCTTGATTGATTACTAGCGGAACTGTATTCTTGATTGATTACTAGCGGAACTGTATTCTTGATTGATTACTAGCGGAACTGTATTCTTGATTGATTACTAGCGGAACTGTATTCTTGATTGATTACTAGCGGAACTGTATTCTTGATTGATTACTAGCGGAACTGTATTCTTGATTGATTACTAGCGGAACTGTATTCTTGATTGATTACTAGCGGAACTGTATTCTTGATTGATTACTAGCGGAACTGTATTCTTGATTGATTACTAGCGGAACTGTATTCTTGATTGATTACTAGCGGAACTGTATTCTTGATTGATTACTAGCGGAACTGTATTCTTGATTGATTACTAGCGGAACTGTATTCTTGATTGATTACTAGCGGAACTGTATTCTTGATTGATTACTAGCGGAACTGTATTCTTGATTGATTACTAGCGGAACTGTATTCTTGATTGATTACTAGCGGAACTGTATTCTTGATTGATTACTAGCGGAACTGTATTCTTGATTGATTACTAGCGGAACTGTATTCTTGATTGATTACTAGCGGAACTGTATTCTTGATTGATTACTAGCGGAACTGTATTCTTGATTGATTACTAGCGGAACTGTATTCTTGATTGATTACTAGCGGAACTGTATTCTTGATTGATTACTAGCGGAACTGTATTCTTGATTGATTACTAGCGGAACTGTATTCTTGATTGATTACTAGCGGAACTGTATTCTTGATTGATTACTAGCGGAACTGTATTCTTGATTGATTACTAGCGGAACTGTATTCTTGATTGATTACTAGCGGAACTGTATTCTTGATTGATTACTAGCGGAACTGTATTCTTGATTGATTACTAGCGGAACTGTATTCTTGATTGATTACTAGCGGAACTGTATTCTTGATTGATTACTAGCGGAACTGTATTCTTGATTGATTACTAGCGGAACTGTATTCTTGATTGATTACTAGCGGAACTGTATTCTTGATTGATTACTAGCGGAACTGTATTCTTGATTGATTACTAGCGGAACTGTATTCTTGATTGATTACTAGCGGAACTGTATTCTTGATTGATTACTAGCGGAACTGTATTCTTGATTGATTACTAGCGGAACTGTATTCTTGATTGATTACTAGCGGAACTGTATTCTTGATTGATTACTAGCGGAACTGTATTCTTGATTGATTACTAGCGGAACTGTATTCTTGATTGATTACTAGCGGAACTGTATTCTTGATTGATTACTAGCGGAACTGTATTCTTGATTGATTACTAGCGGAACTGTATTCTTGATTGATTACTAGCGGAACTGTATTCTTGATTGATTACTAGCGGAACTGTATTCTTGATTGATTACTAGCGGAACTGTATTCTTGATTGATTACTAGCGGAACTGTATTCTTGATTGATTACTAGCGGAACTGTATTCTTGATTGATTACTAGCGGAACTGTATTCTTGATTGATTACTAGCGGAACTGTATTCTTGATTGATTACTAGCGGAACTGTATTCTTGATTGATTACTAGCGGAACTGTATTCTTGATTGATTACTAGCGGAACTGTATTCTTGATTGATTACTAGCGGAACTGTATTCTTGATTGATTACTAGCGGAACTGTATTCTTGATTGATTACTAGCGGAACTGTATTCTTGATTGATTACTAGCGGAACTGTATTCTTGATTGATTACTAGCGGAACTGTATTCTTGATTGATTACTAGCGGAACTGTATTCTTGATTGATTACTAGCGGAACTGTATTCTTGATTGATTACTAGCGGAACTGTATTCTTGATTGATTACTAGCGGAACTGTATTCTTGATTGATTACTAGCGGAACTGTATTCTTGATTGATTACTAGCGGAACTGTATTCTTGATTGATTACTAGCGGAACTGTATTCTTGATTGATTACTAGCGGAACTGTATTCTTGATTGATTACTAGCGGAACTGTATTCTTGATTGATTACTAGCGGAACTGTATTCTTGATTGATTACTAGCGGAACTGTATTCTTGATTGATTACTAGCGGAACTGTATTCTTGATTGATTACTAGCGGAACTGTATTCTTGATTGATTACTAGCGGAACTGTATTCTTGATTGATTACTAGCGGAACTGTATTCTTGATTGATTACTAGCGGAACTGTATTCTTGATTGATTACTAGCGGAACTGTATTCTTGATTGATTACTAGCGGAACTGTATTCTTGATTGATTACTAGCGGAACTGTATTCTTGATTGATTACTAGCGGAACTGTATTCTTGATTGATTACTAGCGGAACTGTATTCTTGATTGATTACTAGCGGAACTGTATTCTTGATTGATTACTAGCGGAACTGTATTCTTGATTGATTACTAGCGGAACTGTATTCTTGATTGATTACTAGCGGAACTGTATTCTTGATTGATTACTAGCGGAACTGTATTCTTGATTGATTACTAGCGGAACTGTATTCTTGATTGATTACTAGCGGAACTGTATTCTTGATTGATTACTAGCGGAACTGTATTCTTGATTGATTACTAGCGGAACTGTATTCTTGATTGATTACTAGCGGAACTGTATTCTTTTCTTCTCTGCAGGCTAAGCGCATTCTTCTTCTTGTCTTGCCCGGCCTCTCCTGGAAGTTATGAATGGAATTGCAGATGACTTGTTCACCACTGAACCTCTGATTTGGCATTCGATTCGGCTGAGGCTTTAGCTTCTTATCTTTAGAAAGCTTCTGCGGAAAGATCTTTGTTCAACTTCTTGAGACTCATCGGTGAAAGCTTTAGACCCATCTTTCTTTCCCGCAAGCTACTGAGAATAAGGATTCCACTGAACCCCCGCGCTATTCAAATATTGAACCTGAGACTGCCACTAACAACCATGGAAGGTTCTCTTTTCCCCTCTCTCGGAACCAAAACTTGAGCTTCTTTTCATCATCGCCTTCCATCCATGTCGCTATCGAAGTTGCAACCCTTGTCCCCGATGGACTAGTTGTTGTGCGACTCCGACCATCCATGTGGGCAGATGATACGATCGATTCTATTCCTTCAGAAGCTTTCGTAAAGGTCGTTTTAGACAGCTGGGGAAGACTCGCTTAGGTATGGTAAGTCTGGGCTGGCATCGATAAGCGGGTACGAGGATCATCGAACGGCTGCAATTCCGTAGATTGGTTTACCCGGCTTGGTATGGATGGTAGGATCGTAGGCTTGAGTTGTTAGAGTTGAGGATCCGAGATTCGATACCGATACCGGCGATAGTGTGTGTCTTTCTAGTGTCTTTATTGTTCTTGAGACCATACTACAAGGCGAGACTCTTCGGGTTGGTTTCTCTTTCCTTTCTATCTTTATCAGCAGTAGAGAGAGATGTGAGCCGAGCCATGGGATGTCTCACGAACGAGTACTAGACGGTTTAGTATCGATATCGAGTTGGATAGTGGTTTTCTGTCTTGTTCCTATCCGATCCGTATCTTTTCCACCAACAGATCTCGTTGTGCTCTGGGAGAAAGCCAACAACGATATGAAATCGGAAGAAACCAAATGTCTTGAAAAGGCCTTGGCATCAGGTTAAGGTAAGGTACAAACTACCAAGCATAAGAGATCTTGGCTCTTGACCATGACCAATCCCCAAGCTACCCATCTTCCTGTGTGTGCTATCTATAATACGGAAAAATACCCGCAAGCAAAGTAATTCAATCTCCAATTCTTCCTCACCCGGATCAAGCCCAAGGTCAGCCAGCTTCTTTCCTATCGGCATATCCCTTTTCCTGTTCACGACTCCGATCTTCTTTCATCAGCTGTTCTTGCTAACGGTATTGACTTTCAAGGGAGAGAAGGAACCCGAGCCCGAGCCAACAAGTCGTTCGGTTAGAAAGCACTAGCGGTCTTACTTTGCTTAGGAAAGATGCGGTTAGCCAAGAATGGCGAAAGCAGAATCAGCTGGCAGCGTTGAATCGAGATTGGTATTGACTTGATCTGATCTAAAGTTGCTCAGGATTCTAGGTCTTCTGGAAAGGGGGCGAAGTAACTAACTAGAGGAGGGGCCCGGCAAGCGTAGTCGATAGGCAAGAGCTCGCCTTCCAATTCCATGAATATGATTATGCCCATCTTACCTGTGGAGGAAGAATCCGCTCTTTATTTGAAGGAAGCAGGCCTGAGGGCGTTTAGGCTTTCATCTTTAGGTCATATCCCGTAGCAAATCAAGGTGCTCCGTAAGATGATTGTGATCAATTCATGCCTCCGCGTCCGATGCCATTGAATCTGCAGCAAAGTCTGTCTTACTAGGATGCGTTTCCCAGTGATACTGGGATTTCTCTTCTTTCTTTCTTTCTTTCCTAGGGATGATACAAAGTCTGAAAGGGAGGGTAAACAGTGCATCAATAAGAAATAATAGCTGGTTCACGGTAAAGAAAAGCACTCAGGCTATGGGATTTAGCCCAGACCAAACGAAAGGTAAGCATTTCTTTGAACAGCGGAAAAGCATTCCCCCTCTCCTCCTTCTATCTAGTCGTCCCAGGGCAAGATCACCAAGAACGCCTTATCAGAGGATACATTTCAAGATCAAGTTATCCGTCCGTCCTGAGAGTTCGAGGGCCGTGAGAAGCATAGCTAGCATCCCAAAGGAAAGGGAGGAGAAGATCTTGCTTTGAGGCGAGCTCTAGATCGGTGGTTCCAGGGTTCTAGTCAGATCTGGATTGTAGGCCGGGTGGGGCTATAGTACTTACCTATGCGTAGGGGTGAAAAGACAGGATGTATTCCGATGAAATGCTATTGGAGGACGGAGTGGAGGATGGAGGTGAATCGGTTGGAACGCGGGCTAACCGGCCGGGAGGTTCGATTCCTCCCCGATTCCTATTTACTCGATCAGGAAGCAAGAACTCTAAACCATCTCTTTAGGTAGCGAAGCCCCATTCGTTCCCTGGGTGAAGAAGCCATAAAACCTTTGGTCGTTGATCCTGGCTCGAGGTCTTATGTAGTGAAGTCACCCGATACCGATAGGAGGTTTACTCAGATCTTATTCCTATTATCGACTCGGAATGAATGCTTGAATCAGTGGAATTTAGGACGTTCTTCTCGGCAAAGATTAGAAGCTTAGCGCAAAGTAGAGTCGCTCCTGCCAGTAGGGTGAGCTTTCTTTCGTGATAGGGTGAGCTTTCTTTCGTGATAGGGTGAGCTTTCTTTCGTGATAGGGTGAGCTTTCTTTCGTGATAGGGTGAGCTTTCTTTCGTGATAGGGTGAGCTTTCTTTCGTGATAGGGTGAGCTTTCTTTCGTGATAGGGTGAGCTTTCTTTCGTGATAGGGTGAGCTTTCTTTCGTGATAGGGTGAGCTTTCTTTCGTGATAGGGTGAGCTTTCTTTCGTGATAGGGTGAGCTTTCTTTCGTGATAGGGTGAGCTTTCTTTCGTGATAGGGTGAGCTTTCTTTCGTGATAGGGTGAGCTTTCTTTCGTGATAGGGTGAGCTTTCTTTCGTGATAGGGTGAGCTTTCTTTCGTGATAGGGTGAGCTTTCTTTCGTGATAGGGTGAGCTTTCTTTCGTGATAGGGTGAGCTTTCTTTCGTGATAGGGTGAGCTTTCTTTCGTGATAGGGTGAGCTTTCTTTCGTGATAGGGTGAGCTTTCTTTCGTGATAGGGTGAGCTTTCTTTCGTGATAGGGTGAGCTTTCTTTCGTGATAGGGTGAGCTTTCTTTCGTGATAGGGTGAGCTTTCTTTCGTGATAGGGTGAGCTTTCTTTCGTGATAGGGTGAGCTTTCTTTCGTGATAGGGTGAGCTTTCTTTCGTGATAGGGTGAGCTTTCTTTCGTGATAGGGTGAGCTTTCTTTCGTGATAGGGTGAGCTTTCTTTCGTGATAGGGTGAGCTTTCTTTCGTGATAGGGTGAGCTTTCTTTCGTGATAGGGTGAGCTTTCTTTCGTGATAGGGTGAGCTTTCTTTCGTGATAGGGTGAGCTTTCTTTCGTGATAGGGTGAGCTTTCTTTCGTGATAGGGTGAGCTTTCTTTCGTGATAGGGTGAGCTTTCTTTCGTGATAGGGTGAGCTTTCTTTCGTGATAGGGTGAGCTTTCTTTCGTGATAGGGTGAGCTTTCTTTCGTGATAGGGTGAGCTTTCTTTCGTGATAGGGTGAGCTTTCTTTCGTGATAGGGTGAGCTTTCTTTCGTGATAGGGTGAGCTTTCTTTCGTGATAGGGTGAGCTTTCTTTCGTGATAGGGTGAGCTTTCTTTCGTGATAGGGTGAGCTTTCTTTCGTGATAGGGTGAGCTTTCTTTCGTGATAGGGTGAGCTTTCTTTCGTGATAGGGTGAGCTTTCTTTCGTGATAGGGTGAGCTTTCTTTCGTGATAGGGTGAGCTTTCTTTCGTGATAGGGTGAGCTTTCTTTCGTGATAGGGTGAGCTTTCTTTCGTGATAGGGTGAGCTTTCTTTCGTGATAGGGTGAGCTTTCTTTCGTGATAGGGTGAGCTTTCTTTCGTGATAGGGTGAGCTTTCTTTCGTGATAGGGTGAGCTTTCTTTCGTGATAGGGTGAGCTTTCTTTCGTGATAGGGTGAGCTTTCTTTCGTGATAGGGTGAGCTTTCTTTCGTGATAGGGTGAGCTTTCTTTCGTGATAGGGTGAGCTTTCTTTCGTGATAGGGTGAGCTTTCTTTCGTGATAGGGTGAGCTTTCTTTCGTGATAGGGTGAGCTTTCTTTCGTGATAGGGTGAGCTTTCTTTCGTGATAGGGTGAGCTTTCTTTCGTGATAGGGTGAGCTTTCTTTCGTGATAGGGTGAGCTTTCTTTCGTGATAGGGTGAGCTTTCTTTCGTGATAGGGTGAGCTTTCTTTCGTGATAGGGTGAGCTTTCTTTCGTGATAGGGTGAGCTTTCTTTCGTGATAGGGTGAGCTTTCTTTCGTGATAGGGTGAGCTTTCTTTCGTGATAGGGTGAGCTTTCTTTCGTGATAGGGTGAGCTTTCTTTCGTGATAGGGTGAGCTTTCTTTCGTGATAGGGTGAGCTTTCTTTCGTGATAGGGTGAGCTTTCTTTCGTGATAGGGTGAGCTTTCTTTCGTGATAGGGTGAGCTTTCTTTCGTGATAGGGTGAGCTTTCTTTCGTGATAGGGTGAGCTTTCTTTCGTGATAGGGTGAGCTTTCTTTCGTGATAGGGTGAGCTTTCTTTCGTGATAGGGTGAGCTTTCTTTCGTGATAGGGTGAGCTTTCTTTCGTGATAGGGTGAGCTTTCTTTCGTGATAGGGTGAGCTTTCTTTCGTGATAGGGTGAGCTTTCTTTCGTGATAGGGTGAGCTTTCTTTCGTGATAGGGTGAGCTTTCTTTCGTGATAGGGTGAGCTTTCTTTCGTGATAGGGTGAGCTTTCTTTCGTGATAGGGTGAGCTTTCTTTCGTGATAGGGTGAGCTTTCTTTCGTGATAGGGTGAGCTTTCTTTCGTGATAGGGTGAGCTTTCTTTCGTGATAGGGTGAGCTTTCTTTCGTGATAGGGTGAGCTTTCTTTCGTGATAGGGTGAGCTTTCTTTCGTGATAGGGTGAGCTTTCTTTCGTGATAGGGTGAGCTTTCTTTCGTGATAGGGTGAGCTTTCTTTCGTGATAGGGTGAGCTTTCTTTCGTGATAGGGTGAGCTTTCTTTCGTGATAGGGTGAGCTTTCTTTCGTGATAGGGTGAGCTTTCTTTCGTGATAGGGTGAGCTTTCTTTCGTGATAGGGTGAGCTTTCTTTCGTGATAGGGTGAGCTTTCTTTCGTGATAGGGTGAGCTTTCTTTCGTGATAGGGTGAGCTTTCTTTCGTGATAGGGTGAGCTTTCTTTCGTGATAGGGTGAGCTTTCTTTCGTGATAGGGTGAGCTTTCTTTCGTGATAGGGTGAGTTTTAATGGGTACAGAACAGTCCCAGCCATCTCTCTCGAACCTTTTTCTTTCCCGTTTTTTCTATATACGAGGGGCCGACCGCTCGAACGTCAAGCGTAAAAGAGAGTGCCTGGAGCGCTAGCCCCTGGGATTCCATTCCATTTCCATCCTACATTCATTAGTCAAGAGAAGGTATGCATCAGATAAGATTATGACAGGTTGACAACCCCAAGCAAGGGCTAAGGAGGGTTCTGCATCTCGATTAACACTCTAACCCCCCACTCCACCCCCGCCCCTGTTGTTTAATTTCTAGTAATCGGCAGCCCTCCCTGGTAAGTCCAGACAGACCTGGGCATCAATCCAATATAGGCGGAAGGCCGACGTGAGGCGCGAGTGTCGCTTACTTTAGCGGAAGCCTAGGATGAGGATGTCTGAGGGCAACTCACTACTCATTTTACGTCAAGCAAGGAATGCAAATGGCTTCGGGAAGGAGGGTATTGGACCAGCCAATGGAATACTTGGAATGAGCCAGGAGAGCGAACGTTTCATTCCGCGAGATATATAGTCGAATATGGAGAACGTCAGACTTTCCGTGAGCCTAGACCGAAGCTGGAATCGGAATAAGATTAAGTCTCTGCATCAATGTACTAACTCAGTCCTTCGCTATCGGTGGTACATCTCGAAAAGAATATGAATCAAGCCTCTAAGCATAGGCGCACCTTTCTTTTCTTTGATCGACCGGAAGCCACTATCTTATTCCAAACCAGGAAGCCACTATCTTCTTATATATTGGATTGGCAGTGCAGTCTTTGGAACAGCAGCTAAGCCATCAGCAACTAGTTGAATGAAACATGATCTCCTCGGGCTCGGGAAAGCAGTTAACAAGAGCTTTGACTATTACTACGAGCTTGAGTTAGAACCGGAAAATCCTATAATCAAAAAAAATGTCATGACCTACTGGACTTTTTTCAAGACATACGAGGCATACAAAGTTCACCCGGTTCTCGAACCTTCTCCCATCGGACATTACAAGCCCATCGAACAGACCTTGAGCTAATGAGGACAGCACTCGCTGGGCGATAGCCATTAGAAAAGAACTTCACTTCCCCAACAACTTGACTTTAGATCCGACCCACACGAGGCAGGGCTCTTTCATAAGATTTCTTGGCCCTGGCATCCTTACTTATGGGCTTCAACCTTCCCTTCCCGGCTACCAAACTGTTTGTTACTTCACGCTTTCATTCTTTAGGTCCTGCCTTTCGTTCTGCTACTAGTGACTCTTAGGCTTACAGTACTTTATATGATTCTAGGCCGTAGGATCCAGATCCTAGCTATATGGCCTATGAACCTGTCCTGCCTCGCTTCTATCCTCCAACTGAATCGCTTTGGTTCTAACTACCCTATCTCTTATTCTTACGATAAACTCTCTTGGCCTTATTTGAAGTATACAGATCCTGTCTTTTATTCCTATACAAATAAGAGAACAACTGGTGCTTCGAATACTTGTTCTTAGGGCTAGGATAGGAAATCCACTACCACTAACTGGGCGAACTCCCCTGCTTATAATCAGAGAACTCAAAACTAAGACTCCCCCTGCCAAACGAGAACCTTGCTGTTACGACGAAAACCTTAGACCCGTTCCTGGCGCCCTTGCTACACTAGGAGCACTCCCCGCTCTAAAGTAGGAAATACGGACTATAACCGCTATCAAGAAGAATTTGACTTTGTCTGAAGACTAGGGGAATCCATCCACTGAGAAATAGACTCGCCTTATGGCTTTGAAGCCTACCTCAACTGCCTTTGGTTCTTTCGCTACTGCTTGGAAGGCTATTACCAATGTAAACAACACTCGAGCTCGGGCATACAGGAGCAAAACCCCGGCAAACAATACTTGAGCCGAAAGCACAACTGCAATAATAACCATAATGAGTGGAGTATTTGTTATTACTACTGATGTCTTCGCATACTAGATCTTATTAATAAGCAATTGAATCACTGTTAACAAGGCCATAGCTAAAAACCGGGAATTCAACAGTGCCCTTAACGACTGTAACAAGGAATACATAATTCAAGTAAGAAGGAAAAGAGCTGGTATCGGATCGGCGGAATTCTCGATTATGTGATTGATTCTTGGTATCATAGTTTTGGTTCTATCTCATCCGCGGTGCTTGCTCAGAATGTCAGATATAGGGAGTTAGCTGATACCTTAGCAGTTTACTCATAGGAACCTTAGCTCTACCACTCAGACTATTGTTCGTTAGCTCCATTCTAAATCTATTGATTGAAACTGTGAACTACTACTAAAGACTGGCATCCTTGCTTCCACAGATCTGTACACCGATATCCCTAGCAAAGTATACTGCAAACTATATATAAAAACCATGCTCCCCGCCCCCGCCGCTCTCTCATTCTCCCGCTGCTTACTTTGATTTAGGGTTCGACTTCCGTAGCTGCTACCAATACTTGTTCTTAGGGCTAGGATAGGAAATCCACTACCACTAACTGGGGCGAACTCCCCTGCCTTATAATCAGAGAACTCAAAACTAAGACTCACCCTGCCAAACGGAACCTTGCTGTTACGACTAAAACCTTAGACCCTTCTGGCGCCATTGCATCACTAGGAGCATCTCTCCCGGCTCTAAAGTAGAAATAGCGGACATAAACCGCTAATCAAGAAGGAATTTGAACTTTGTCTGAAGACTAGGGGAATCCATGCCACTTGAGAAATAGACTCGCCTTATGGCTTTGAAGGCCTAGCCTCAACGGCCTTTGGTTCTTCGCTACTTGCTTGAAGGCATTACCAATTAACAACACTCGTAGATCGTCATACAGGAGCAAAACCCCCGGCAAACAGATACTTGTAGGCCCGAAAGGCACAACTGCAATAATAACCATAATGAGTGGAGTATTTGTATTACTACTGATGTCCTTCGCATACTAGATCTTATTAATAAGCCATTGAATCACTGTTAACAAGGCCATAGCTAAAAAACCGGGAATTCAACAGTGCCCTTACGACTGTAACAAGGAATACATAATTCAAGTAAGAAGGAAAAGAGCTGGTATCGGATCGGCGGAATTCTCGATTCTGTGATTGATTCTTGGTATCCATAGTTTGGTTCTATCTCATCCGCGGTGCTTCTCAGAATGTCAGATATAGGGAGTTAGCTGATACCTTAGCAGTTTACTCATAGGACCTTAGCTCTACACTCAGACTATTGTTCGTTAGCTCCATTCTAAATCTATTGATTGAAACTGTGAACTACTACTAAAGACTGGCATCCTTGCTTCCACAGATCTGTACACCGATATCCCCTAGCAAAGTATACTGCAACTATATATAAAAACCATGCTCCCCGCCCCCCGGCCGCTCTCTCATTCTCCCGCTGCTTACTTTGATTCTAGGGTTCCGACTTCCGTAGCTGCTACCAATACTTGTTCTTATAAATAGGACTTCCCTCACTGCCTACAAGCCTGCCTCTCTGTTCTTGAAAACTCCTACGCGAACCTCTCCCCTATTACTGAGGCTTATTCTCCTTGTGTTGCATTCTATATCTCTTTTGTTTAGTCTGCTTCCCCTAACTCCAAAACGAGACAGTAGGCTGATGGAGCAAACAAAGAACCCGGGCTTCACTGCCGGGGGACGAGAACGAAACCGTTGCTAACAAGGCTGCCACTCCTTCCTCTTAGCCTCACACGTATTACTTGAAAACTGGATCTACGCTTTGATTCCTCTAACACGAAATGCGGGTATTCTACTCCTTTCTTACATCCCGGTTGAGTCTCTCGCCTTTGCCTATGAGCTCGCCTCCACTAACTCTCCCATTCTTATCACCCGAACACCATCATCAGTATTTCTCTCCCAACTATGAAGCTGATACCATAAACTATTAACTTGTTTTCTGGCTCCCGGGCTTTAGGCTCCTACTGCTTTGCTTCATTTGCATGCCCATTCTCCTACCTAACTCTGTCACTCCCAACTCAAGTGCTGCCTATCCTGTCTGAGAATGAAGCACTCAACTAGTCATTAACCACTGCCCTATGATCTTGCCTGTTAGCTTCCCTTGCTTGCTTGAAAACCTTATTTCCCTTCTTTCCCTCTTGAACTGCGAACTACCGGATTGAAACACTACCCTCCTAAAGAATCGGAACTACCGGTAACTGGGCTCACCATCCCATTTTTGATTCTTGAAATATTGATCCGGATCCTCTGACTTACTTCTTAGGGCGGGTCCACCTCTCCTTTCTGGGAAACTGACAAAGATGCCAATAATACGGAAACTCGGAACTAGGGTCTACTACTACAGATCCAGATCTTTGCTTCTCTAGCTCGAAAACGAACATTACTGCCTTTTCTTCTTGCTTATATGAGTTTGTCTCTTCCGCTCCCGCCTTTAAGTCGAACTTTACCCTATACTGCCTAGTCTATCGCTCTTTACTTTATTCCCTTCATTCTAGTGTTTTCGCCCGGAAACGACTTCTTTAAAGTATTGATTTCCTGTCTTTGATTGTTTCCGGGCTGGGGCCATAACGCGACTTACTAGCTTAAAACCACTATTCTATTATAAGACTAGTAGAATGCACAACTACCTACTATGAGATTGTAGCTACTGCAACCGGAAGCAGCCTACCTGTCTTTGCTTACTAGGTTGGAGTCCGCCCTCCCTGTCTTTGATTCCAACACTGCTGACTCATATCCGGACTTATTTGTTTGAACCCGAAACTCGAGACTATGAATTCAACTCCGGACGGGGGATCGAACCAAGGAAAGCACATACTCCTATTGGAATTGAACTCGACATCCAAGATCCTATGCTTTTGATGTTAGCCTGCTCCTCTGCGCTTTAAGGCTACCTTGCCTGTCTTTGATTTGATAACTATCGGTCCTCTGAAACACCTGACTAGCATTCCCTATTTGACCTTGGACTCTTCTACTGATAACTACCAAACTCACACTCTGGTCTATCGGCCTATATCCTCGACACAACAAATATCGCTATCCCGGCCAAGCGTATACTACAAACCGAAAAGCTACAACTAGGAATCCGTTATCCCATATCAAGATCTGAATTGGAATCTATATAATAGTGGAGTATAGAGAGAGATGTAACAGGACATAGTTAAGCTCTTCCTCCCTAATTACCTGCTTCCATAGTGATAAAGTTCTGTTCGATAAGTAAACTCTATTAAGCTGTTTTTCAAGTGTGTTGGTGCTATCATTCCAGGCATCTCCATCATCGCAAACTAAGATATCTTACCAAACTCGAGATCCATCTTAAGATCTAGCTTCCGATACTTCTTCCTCGAACGAAACCGAACTTGCTCTTGCTGCTGACTTAGCGCTTGATACTCTTCTGTTTAACCACTATGTAGGCATTCATTCGATTCGAGCTAGATGATCTGAGGCTTCTGTAACGGATGAAACAAGAGATGAAACTAGAACAAACAAACAGGCTATTATTCCGCTTAGGAGAAATATTCTGCTTAATAAGCCTACGCCCTGAACTCTACTTATTATTCGAATTCTCTTGGAGACTAGGATTCCACTTCGACTTGAATACCTGATTGAGAGTCCTTTACGAGATACTTTCATTGCACAGCTGAAGATCCTTATGAACATTATGCTCCAGCTTATCAATCTCGAAGACTTTCATGGCACTGCTGCTATATAGGAGACTTCTTGTATCGCTTACTGCTTACTTTCATTCTGCTTATATCGGTCGGCTCGAACAGAAATAGACAATACTCATGAACCTAGCGCTTCAAAACCGGTACTTTATGATTCCCCAGAACTAGACTTTGAAGGGAACTTTCATTAACGCAAGCACGCAAAGCAAAAGGGATGGTCAAGTGAATCACGCAAAGAGGAAAGCCAATTACCAACCTCTATCGGCGCCAATAAAGAAAGTCAGAGGGAACCTCTCCCTCGCAACAAAGCCTGTACTTTATGCATTTCAAACCTAAACGAGAACTCGAACAGTAATTGACTGACACCATTCACTTCAGGGCTAGAACTGGTTATGATCTCGTTGACTCCACTCGCACTGCTTCTATTAACTCTCCTCTTGCTACTCGGGATGGCGCCTAGACTATTGATTGCACCTGTACCTGCTCAAGCCTCTGGATCGTATAATTACTCACCTGTTCTTTGAACTCCCACTGCCATGTAAGATAGAGATTGGTAACCAACCTGGACTGGAGTTAAAGGCAACACCGAGTAGTAGGAATCTATGTCCTGTGCCACTTATATATCTGCGAACAAGCTAGGGCTACGTTTGCTGTTTTCCTCGACCCAACAATCACAAGTGCATACGCTCTAGAGTCTCTTTCAGTTGTTCAAAAGATGGGGTGAAAGCAAAGCCTGAAACTCTCCATGCTTGTTGTTGCAAGAGAAGCCAAGAGAAGTCAAAAGTCAAGTAGATCGTCCTGGACCTACTCTGTCTCCCTCCTATAAAGTAAAAGTGCTGTATGGGGCGGGTGCGCGAGTAGCAGCCGTTGTGCCCATCTTAGAATTCTCATTGTGCCTATAGAAGTGACTAAAGCTTCAAGTAAGCAGGTAGAGCAGGGGCAGGAACAAGAACAAGATCAGAAGCCATGACCTATTCAATCGACTTCTCGGCTGTTTATCGAATGGCCCTTATATACAAGTGCACAGTGAAAAACATTCCTACGAGAATTACATCTTATATAAGCTTATATTAGAGAACTGAAGAAAACTCGAGCCTTATTCCTTGCCATCTGACCCGGCCTCTAGTGTTAACGCCGACCTCGACTCCCACTGCTCCTTCATTTTCTCCAACAAGATAGGATTCAACAAGGGATTTCACTAACACTTGAAAAACAGCTAATGAATAGAGTAGACTCACCACTACCCGTAGCTGCCGAACACAGGTGAACTCAAAACTCAAAGACAGGACTTGTCTTGCTTTTTAGTTTCACTAGGGTTGGCGAGAAGGAAAGAAAGAGGGAATGGGATCTAGCTGCCAAAGGGCTTAGTTGCGAGTCTCCTTGTTTGTGCGAGTAATCCTTCTCACTTTTTTACTTTCATCTAAGAGCACAGGGCTGGGAGTGACCCGGATCTATATCTTCTCCAGCTACTAATACTTCTCTAGTCTCTGTTACTACTGACTCAACAAATACTGATTCAACTACTTCCTTGAAGATCTTTGTCCAGTGCCCTTAATTAATGCCATCAAGAAGGGAACAACCATCAAGAAGGAACCATCAATATGTTAGGAAGAAATGAATGAGTTGGCCAGTTTCAGAGTTCAATGGAATTATGGCTATCAGAGGAGTTGACCCTGCCTTATCAGACTCCAAATAAGGGTTGATGCAAAACTTGACTTGATTGAGGCTTTACCGACCCGCTTTTTCACTATTAGTTGACCCACTTGCTGTTAGTTCTGACCTTAGACACAAGAACTCCCCTTGATTAACCGCCAACACTCGATGAAACAGATGAAACACGAGCACCCGAAACAAGACTGGAAATTGACATCGCTGCCAACAGCTCCTGCCGCGCGACGTTAGTATACGCTCGGCCCCGGGAAAACGGAAAAGATCAGATCCATGGATCGGCTCAGGAGGGGAACAGGATTGCAACGTTTTTTCCCGGGAAAACGGAAAAAGATCAGATCCATGGATCGGCTCAGGAGGGGAAACAGGATTGCAACGTTTTTTCCCGGGAAAACGGAAAAAGATCAGATCCATGGATCGGCTCAGGAGGGGAAACAGGATTGCAACGTTTTTTCCCGGGAAAACGGAAAAAGATCAGATCCATGGATCGGCTCAGGAGGGGAAACAGGATTGCAACGTTTTTTCCCGGGAAAACGGAAAAAGATCAGATCCATGGATCGGCTCAGGAGGGGAAACAGGATTGCAACGTTTTTTCCCGGGAAAACGGAAAAAGATCAGATCCATGGATCGGCTCAGGAGGGGAAACAGGATTGCAACGTTTTTTCCCGGGAAAACGGAAAAAGATCAGATCCATGGATCGGCTCAGGAGGGGAAACAGGATTGCAACGTTTTTTCCCGGGAAAACGGAAAAAGATCAGATCCATGGATCGGCTCAGGAGGGGAAACAGGATTGCAACGTTTTTTCCCGGGAAAACGGAAAAAGATCAGATCCATGGATCGGCTCAGGAGGGGAAACAGGATTGCAACGTTTTTTCCCGGGAAAACGGAAAAAGATCAGATCCATGGATCGGCTCAGGAGGGGAAACAGGATTGCAACGTTTTTTCCCGGGAAAACGGAAAAAGATCAGATCCATGGATCGGCTCAGGAGGGGAAACAGGATTGCAACGTTTTTTCCCGGGAAAACGGAAAAAGATCAGATCCATGGATCGGCTCAGGAGGGGAAACAGGATTGCAACGTTTTTTCCCGGGAAAACGGAAAAAGATCAGATCCATGGATCGGCTCAGGAGGGGAAACAGGATTGCAACGTTTTTTCCCGGGAAAACGGAAAAAGATCAGATCCATGGATCGGCTCAGGAGGGGAAACAGGATTGCAACGTTTTTTCCCGGGAAAACGGAAAAAGATCAGATCCATGGATCGGCTCAGGAGGGGAAACAGGATTGCAACGTTTTTTCCCGGGAAAACGGAAAAAGATCAGATCCATGGATCGGCTCAGGAGGGGAAACAGGATTGCAACGTTTTTTCCCGGGAAAACGGAAAAAGATCAGATCCATGGATCGGCTCAGGAGGGGAAACAGGATTGCAACGTTTTTTCCCGGGAAAACGGAAAAAGATCAGATCCATGGATCGGCTCAGGAGGGGAAACAGGATTGCAACGTTTTTTCCCGGGAAAACGGAAAAAGATCAGATCCATGGATCGGCTCAGGAGGGGAAACAGCGGCTGCCTTTTTTGCCGTGTTTCGGTGACTGGGTTCCCAAGCCCACCTCTACTGTTACTACTGAGTTCACTTCTGTAATTGGGTAGTTCCATTCTTGAAATGGCAGGTTCCCTGGTAGTTCGCGGTCCTCACCAGTCATAGTGCAACTCTTTCCAGTAGTGTTTCGATTCGCTTTCTCCGTGGTACCTACTCTTTTTTGCATCGACCTTCTTTCTCCCTTTACACACCTTCTACACAATAACTAAGGATCCACTACGGACCGGTATACTTACGTTTATGTCCTTAATCCCTATGCCCCAGCGACTCAAGTCTTAGTTCCTAGTTAAGGTAGCATAGTGGCACTAGTTCTAGGTTGCAAGCGGGGCAAGGTAGACACATGGTTAACAAAGCCAGGCTTTTGGACAGCAAAGGCAGACTTCACATTGGACATCAAAGACAGGATTCATGGGCGGCAAACAAAGCCAGAGTCAAAGAAAGATTTTGTGCATTTGATCTAATGGAGCAGTAGCACATTCCAATGGTGTTGGCTGGTTTCGGCTAGTAGGCAAGCAACCAAAGATCCGTATCAGTAGATCAAGTATGAGATCAAGGGCCGCGTATAGGTGCCAGGATAGCTGGGAAGGGTTACAGGCTTCGTTTGCAAGGTAAGCATTAGAAGCACTAGTGCGAGCCTGGGTTTTATTTGTTTCAAGAAAATGCACGCTACTACTACTACTATAAGAGAATAGAATAATTAATACGAGTTCCGGCCTAGCAGAATTCACCCGTGCCCAGGAGAGTAAGATTGAGATAAGTAGCTAATGGACTGGAAGGCATTACTTCCGTTTTCAGAATGTCAGGCAGGTCGCCTAAGCCTAACGGATGGGTGCACCACGGATTCTCAGGGAGGAGCGGAAGGCCGGGCCGATACAGTGTTCTTGTGGACATGATTGCTATAAGGATTAGAGCTAGGTAACAGTCGTGTAATTCTTTGTTTACTACTTTCGAGCTGGGGAACAGTAGGTGATTTCTTCGCTTCTAGCACCGTTCTTCTACTGATGAGTAAACTCTTGTGCTCAGTGGTGATTCTTGTACACTTACGTTCGGTTCTTCCTTAGAGGTTGCCCGCTGCCATTCTTATGCTGCTATCTTTCATTCTGCTTTCTTTATTTGCTTGTTCAAACATTCCTCTTATGTCAAACAATAATGAAGTATTAGGTTACGACCAGCGCATCTAGATTAAGCATAAGTAGTAGAACATAGAATCTAAGGAGTTGGCAGTCACCATAGAATCAAACTAAGAAGTCGGAATACCTGGCATAGCTCTAAGTCATTGAGTAATGGATATAGGATAGACCCACTGATAGAAAGAACCCCAACGAACGAGACTTTAACACAGAACACCCAGGCTCTCATTACTAACCTAGAACCCAGCTTTGCTACATCCGAACCTGCCCTTCCAGCTATGAAGTACGTATTCCGTTACAGGGCTCCTATCCCCCGATCTAATTCTTGCGACCTTTGTGCTAAGCTTCTGCTAGTGCCTGGCATTTTTCAACTAGTAATAGCAAGACCTATGCTGCTACTTGTCACATGGATACTCAAAACACAGAAACCAACTCCAACTTTTGAACTCTCAACTTTTAATACGAAACCGGGGGGCCCCATACCCGACTGAAAACCACTACCAGCAGAATGCAGCAACAAATGTAGAAATCCACTAGCGCTGACAGGACTCTAGAGTCAGAAATGAAGAATGCATATCTCTAGAAAAGGGAAAGGCTGATACCAACTTATAACAAAAAGGGGGGGCGGCAACGGGGCTTTCACTCGAAACTGGGAATCGAGTAGCTACTTCCGGAATCTCACTACAACTGAAAGGGCTCCCACTAATGCCAACTGCGCTTTCACCCCGCTGACCCTACATCCCAGTTAGTCTGATAGTACCCGCTCACAGGTTGACTTTGCTACATCCGAACCTGCCCTTCCAGCTATGAAGTACGTATTCCGTTACAGGGCTCCTATCCCCCGATCTAATTCTTGCGACCTTTGTGCTAAGCTTCTGCTAGTGCCTGGCATTTTTCAACTAGTAATAGCAAGACCTATGCTGCTACTTGTCACATGGATACTCAAAACACAGAAACCAACTCCAACTTTTGAACTCTCAACTTTTAATACGAAACCGGGGGGCCCCATACCCGACTGAAAACCACTACCAGCAGAATGCAGCAACAAATGTAGAAATCCACTAGCGCTGACAGGACTCTAGAGTCAGAAATGAAGAATGCATATCTCTAGAAAAGGGAAAGGCTGATACCAACTTATAACAAAAAGGGGGGGCGGCAACGGGGCTTTCACTCGAAACTGGGAATCGAGTAGCTACTTCCGGAATCTCACTACAACTGAAAGGGCTCCCACTAATGCCAACTGCGCTTTCACCCCGCTGACCCTACATCCCAGTTAGTCTGATAGTACCCGCTCACAGGTTGACTTTGCTACATCGAAAACGGGGCTAGCTCCTGTACGTACCATCACAGTTTTCATTCTACTGCTCCGGACTTCAAAGCTGATTCCTCTGCAAACAAGATAGCAACCAATAACTAGGCTCGGGATTGGATTGAACTACCTCCGTATCAGGTAAATGGTTATAAGCCTGCCCGGACTCCCTATTTGTTTTGTGACACCTAGATCTTACTCCCCTCGTTAAGGCTACATTTCCGAAATCCAATTCGGATGCCCTTTACTTAAGTCTGATTCCTTCACTAAGAAGAGTTTAACCTTGACATAAGCAATTGAACTAGGGCATACGAGACTAACACCACTACATAAAAGAGAATTGTGCACTATGACTAATCAGACTGTGCCGTGACTCAAAAACTGGTGATCGAGTGCTTACACAAGCAACCAGGGATTAAGGACAGTAAGAGGAGAACGAACCAGAGGCTTGCTAGAATGGAGCTAAGGCTACCATGCCAACCAGCTTATAAATAAGAAATAACTAGGGATCCAAACACGACTAACAGGAATGAGAGCTATTGTATTGCCCCGAGACTGAAACAAGAAAAAGGGAATGGAGCTGGTAACAACTAGAATCGAACCTGGGGCACGGTACCAATACTGGAAATCGAGACTAGCAACTCGACAACCATTCCACGCCTTACTCACACGCTTCGTTCTTCCCTTTTCTTATTTCAACGGTGTTGGCATGTTCTAACTCTAACTACAGAATCCAAATAGGCAATGCCCGTTTTCGAGTTGAGACTAGAAGTTCGTTCTATCAGCCTCCATCCTTGACGCCCTCTTACTGAAACCAATGCCTAACTGCCTTTCTCCGCTGCCTTTGACTCGCAACACCCTTGCTTCCAAACTGTATCTACGACCTTCGTCGCCTGTCTCCCCCCATTGCACTCTGTAACCCCGCCAGACGAAATATAGTGCATCCAACAATAGGAATAGGGCTAAGAGCCACTAGCAACAAGAAGAAAGGCATTAGCAAGTAGAACCAAGCTCATGAGAAAAAGAATGGAACTGAAGTAGTGAGGTACTGCGCCTTGCCTAACCCTGGGTATCCTTCTCAACAACCTATCGACTCTTTCTTTCAAGTAGTCAACAAAGAATGGAAGACAGGAAATGGAGCCTTCCTTTCCAACCTGTTAGCTGTGAAGTAAGCCTTTGACCAGTTAGTGGAATGCCTAATTCCGAGCTATTGCCTTGTTAACAGCAAAACACACTGCCGCTACACTCTTCTGGTTTTGACTCTTGTACTGCTTAGTTTGATTCCTGTGCTCGTTAATGAAATCCCTGTGTGTGATCCTATGTTCGTTCCTGTGTCTCTAAGTAGCATCTCTTATCCAGTAGTCGTAGCTTGGTTAGTCGTCTCTTGGCCGTTCCTTGGCGGCGCTATTTACTCTTATTTGTATTCTTATTTAGTTACATCAAAACAAGATCTTTCACTATGTTTTCGTATAATAAATAGTGTAGCAATAAATAACTGAGAAAAGAAAGAATACGATTGGCACTGATGAAACTCTCTTCTGTCTAGGGCACCTCGACAAGACCACGTTCGTTGTCCTTAGTTTCTACCGTCGACGGAGCATACCTTCCTGCTCACACAGAATTCACACGGCGCTACAACAAGACTGACTTCGCTGCATAGGGCTTCTAAATGACCCGCGAAGGCGAAGAGATGAATGAGAGCCCCGACGACTATGTAGTGATACGTAAAAGGACTATGTGGTGCAACCTGAAGAATGATTCCCTTTCCTAGTAGGCGCGATGATACACTTGAATCATCATCACCAGACACATACTTGTAGCTGTGACTTTCGGCATTGCTTTAAGACTATGTGGTGCAACCTGAAGAATGATTCCCTTTCCTAGTAGGCGCGATGATACACTTGAATCATCATCACCAGACACATACTTGTAGCTGTGACTTTCGGCATTGCTTTAAGACTATGTGGTGCAACCTGAAGAATGATTCCCTTTCCTAGTAGGCGCGATGATACACTTGAATCATCATCACCAGACACATACTTGTAGCTGTGACTTTCGGCATTGCTTTAAGACTATGTGGTGCAACCTGAAGAATGATTCCCTTTCCTAGTAGGCGCGATGATACACTTGAATCATCATCACCAGACACATACTTGTAGCTGTGACTTTCGGCATTGCTTTAAGACTATGTGGTGCAACCTGAAGAATGATTCCCTTTCCTAGTAGGCGCGATGATACACTTGAATCATCATCACCAGACACATACTTGTAGCTGTGACTTTCGGCATTGCTTTAAGACTATGTGGTGCAACCTGAAGAATGATTCCCTTTCCTAGTAGGCGCGATGATACACTTGAATCATCATCACCAGACACATACTTGTAGCTGTGACTTTCGGCATTGCTTTAAGACTATGTGGTGCAACCTGAAGAATGATTCCCTTTCCTAGTAGGCGCGATGATACACTTGAATCATCATCACCAGACACATACTTGTAGCTGTGACTTTCGGCATTGCTTTAAGACTATGTGGTGCAACCTGAAGAATGATTCCCTTTCCTAGTAGGCGCGATGATACACTTGAATCATCATCACCAGACACATACTTGTAGCTGTGACTTTCGGCATTGCTTTAAGACTATGTGGTGCAACCTGAAGAATGATTCCCTTTCCTAGTAGGCGCGATGATACACTTGAATCATCATCACCAGACACATACTTGTAGCTGTGACTTTCGGCATTGCTTTAAGACTATGTGGTGCAACCTGAAGAATGATTCCCTTTCCTAGTAGGCGCGATGATACACTTGAATCATCATCACCAGACACATACTTGTAGCTGTGACTTTCGGCATTGCTTTAAGACTATGTGGTGCAACCTGAAGAATGATTCCCTTTCCTAGTAGGCGCGATGATACACTTGAATCATCATCACCAGACACATACTTGTAGCTGTGACTTTCGGCATTGCTTTAAGACTATGTGGTGCAACCTGAAGAATGATTCCCTTTCCTAGTAGGCGCGATGATACACTTGAATCATCATCACCAGACACATACTTGTAGCTGTGACTTTCGGCATTGCTTTAAGACTATGTGGTGCAACCTGAAGAATGATTCCCTTTCCTAGTAGGCGCGATGATACACTTGAATCATCATCACCAGACACATACTTGTAGCTGTGACTTTCGGCATTGCTTTAAGACTATGTGGTGCAACCTGAAGAATGATTCCCTTTCCTAGTAGGCGCGATGATACACTTGAATCATCATCACCAGACACATACTTGTAGCTGTGACTTTCGGCATTGCTTTAAGACTATGTGGTGCAACCTGAAGAATGATTCCCTTTCCTAGTAGGCGCGATGATACACTTGAATCATCATCACCAGACACATACTTGTAGCTGTGACTTTCGGCATTGCTTTAAGACTATGTGGTGCAACCTGAAGAATGATTCCCTTTCCTAGTAGGCGCGATGATACACTTGAATCATCATCACCAGACACATACTTGTAGCTGTGACTTTCGGCATTGCTTTAAGACTATGTGGTGCAACCTGAAGAATGATTCCCTTTCCTAGTAGGCGCGATGATACACTTGAATCATCATCACCAGACACATACTTGTAGCTGTGACTTTCGGCATTGCTTTAAGACTATGTGGTGCAACCTGAAGAATGATTCCCTTTCCTAGTAGGCGCGATGATACACTTGAATCATCATCACCAGACACATACTTGTAGCTGTGACTTTCGGCATTGCTTTAAGACTATGTGGTGCAACCTGAAGAATGATTCCCTTTCCTAGTAGGCGCGATGATACACTTGAATCAT
Organism: Musa balbisiana; assembly: GCA_004837865.1. Classification (NCBI taxonomy): domain Eukaryota; kingdom Viridiplantae; phylum Streptophyta; class Magnoliopsida; order Zingiberales; family Musaceae; genus Musa; species Musa balbisiana. The sequence continues at coordinate 33,633 of PYDT01000097.1, forward strand.
CATCACCAGACACATACTTGTAGCTGTGACTTTCGGCATTGCTTTAAGACTATGTGGTGCAACCTGAAGAATGATTCCCTTTCCTAGTAGGCGCGATGATACACTTGAATCATCATCACCAGACACATACTTGTAGCTGTGACTTTCGGCATTGCTTTAAGACTATGTGGTGCAACCTGAAGAATGATTCCCTTTCCTAGTAGGCGCGATGATACACTTGAATCATCATCACCAGACACATACTTGTAGCTGTGACTTTCGGCATTGCTTTAAGACTATGTGGTGCAACCTGAAGAATGATTCCCTTTCCTAGTAGGCGCGATGATACACTTGAATCATCATCACCAGACACATACTTGTAGCTGTGACTTTCGGCATTGCTTTAAGACTATGTGGTGCAACCTGAAGAATGATTCCCTTTCCTAGTAGGCGCGATGATACACTTGAATCATCATCACCAGACACATACTTGTAGCTGTGACTTTCGGCATTGCTTTAAGACTATGTGGTGCAACCTGAAGAATGATTCCCTTTCCTAGTAGGCGCGATGATACACTTGAATCATCATCACCAGACACATACTTGTAGCTGTGACTTTCGGCATTGCTTTAAGACTATGTGGTGCAACCTGAAGAATGATTCCCTTTCCTAGTAGGCGCGATGATACACTTGAATCATCATCACCAGACACATACTTGTAGCTGTGACTTTCGGCATTGCTTTAAGACTATGTGGTGCAACCTGAAGAATGATTCCCTTTCCTAGTAGGCGCGATGATACACTTGAATCATCATCACCAGACACATACTTGTAGCTGTGACTTTCGGCATTGCTTTAAGACTATGTGGTGCAACCTGAAGAATGATTCCCTTTCCTAGTAGGCGCGATGATACACTTGAATCATCATCACCAGACACATACTTGTAGCTGTGACTTTCGGCATTGCTTTAAGACTATGTGGTGCAACCTGAAGAATGATTCCCTTTCCTAGTAGGCGCGATGATACACTTGAATCATCATCACCAGACACATACTTGTAGCTGTGACTTTCGGCATTGCTTTAAGACTATGTGGTGCAACCTGAAGAATGATTCCCTTTCCTAGTAGGCGCGATGATACACTTGAATCATCATCACCAGACACATACTTGTAGCTGTGACTTTCGGCATTAAGAAAGCACGCAAAGGCAAAAAGTACACAAAGGGGGGGGACTAATAGCCGGGAAGACAGAGTGGAAAGGCGGGATAGTGAGTTTGAAGCTAGATCAGTGTCCGGTGTGTTATAGAATGCAAATAAGTAGTTGGTTTCCGAGTGACTTGTCTGGTCTCGTACGCTAATCCAAATAGTTCCAAGCGGTCTCGTACGTAAATCGAAATAGTCTCGACTGACGAAAAGAGTGGAGCGGAAGAGTTCAAGTCAGGATTAGAGAAAGGTAAGGCGGCGAGTTCCCAGTTTATTGATTTTTTGTAGTTGCCAGCAAAAGCAGCCCATGTCTACGATCCTTTGACTAGTGCCTATCTTACTTTAACTCAACACCGGGAACTAAACAGTGCACTAAGGTGCTGAAAGCCTATTGATACCCAGAATCGAAACGGGGCAGCCAACACTTTAACTAGAACCCAGGGTCGATTACATTGAGCTACGACTAACAGGACAACAGCTCTTAGGTAAGAACTCAATCCAGTAGTTTTGAATCAAAGAATAGATTCTAGAATCGAGTAGTAGAGGGTGAACATAGGTGGAATGGGCACCGTATCAGAGGGAAGCCAACTCCAATGTCAGAGAATTAAGAACATTCATGGAATGATGGAATTCAAGGATCGACCAAGCAAGTCAAAAAGAGTGAAATAGGAACTACAGAATGACTGGTTGTTTAATGGAAGAAGAAATCTGCCTGCGGGCGCGGAAGAATGGGGAATCCAGCAACTTACTATGGGAACTAAACAGTGCACTAAGGTGCTGAAAGCCTATTGATACCCAGAATCGAAACGGGGCAGCCAACACTTTAACTAGAACCCAGGGTCGATTACATTGAGCTACGACTAACAGGACAACAGCTCTTAGGTAAGAACTCAATCCAGTAGTTTTGAATCAAAGAATAGATTCTAGAATCGAGTAGTAGAGGGTGAACATAGGTGGAATGGGCACCGTATCAGAGGGAAGCCAACTCCAATGTCAGAGAATTAAGAACATTCATGGAATGATGGAATTCAAGGATCGACCAAGCAAGTCAAAAAGAGTGAAATAGGAACTACAGAATGACTGGTTGTTTAATGGAAGAAGAAATCTGCCTGCGGGCGCGGAAGAATGGGGAATCCAGCAACTTACTATGGGAACTAAACAGTGCACTAAGGTGCTGAAAGCCTATTGATACCCAGAATCGAAACGGGGCAGCCAACACTTTAACTAGAACCCAGGGTCGATTACATTGAGCTACGACTAACAGGACAACAGCTCTTAGGTAAGAACTCAATCCAGTAGTTTTGAATCAAAGAATAGATTCTAGAATCGAGTAGTAGAGGGTGAACATAGGTGGAATGGGCACCGTATCAGAGGGAAGCCAACTCCAATGTCAGAGAATTAAGAACATTCATGGAATGATGGAATTCAAGGATCGACCAAGCAAGTCAAAAAGAGTGAAATAGGAACTACAGAATGACTGGTTGTTTAATGGAAGAAGAAATCTGCCTGCGGGCGCGGAAGAATGGGGAATCCAGCAACTTACTATGGGAACTAAACAGTGCACTAAGGTGCTGAAAGCCTATTGATACCCAGAATCGAAACGGGGCAGCCAACACTTTAACTAGAACCCAGGGTCGATTACATTGAGCTACGACTAACAGGACAACAGCTCTTAGGTAAGAACTCAATCCAGTAGTTTTGAATCAAAGAATAGATTCTAGAATCGAGTAGTAGAGGGTGAACATAGGTGGAATGGGCACCGTATCAGAGGGAAGCCAACTCCAATGTCAGAGAATTAAGAACATTCATGGAATGATGGAATTCAAGGATCGACCAAGCAAGTCAAAAAGAGTGAAATAGGAACTACAGAATGACTGGTTGTTTAATGGAAGAAGAAATCTGCCTGCGGGCGCGGAAGAATGGGGAATCCAGCAACTTACTATGGGAACTAAACTAAGGCATATGAGCCTGTGTCCCTGCCGGAATCCAATCTGACTTTCCTTTCTTTGATTGCAATTAGTCATAGCGGAATTTATAGTTGTGATGATGTGTTCGCTGTTGTCGTCTTAGCCTACTTAGTTCACATCTTTCTTTCGAGTATAAGGTCTGCTTGCTACCTATTCTCTGGATTACTGGGTGGATTCTTTCCAGTAGGCATTCCAGCCTTGTTGGCAAGAATCTAGATGGCCCAGGAGTATAACCACTGCGAGAATAGAAGCAAATAATGAGCTTTGTTTGACCAAGTAGCTACGAAACCGAAATTCTATCCCCGACCATTAGTCTGTTGCGACTTCCGGGCATCCTTTCCTCTTGGGGTTTATTGCCTTACTAGCGCATATCCCATATTCATGACTATGGAGTAGCTGTATGCACTTAATGGATGAAACTAATGAGTAGAATAACCGGTGAGCAACTGGACTAGTAGGCAAGTCACTACTATTAGCCAAGCGCCAAGACACAACCACTCCTTCCTTTCTTTTACAACTAATGAAAAGCCTGCTATACCTTGATCTCAGCCTACCCCTTCCTAGCTATTAGTCTTACTGCCCTTGATCTAAATCTATCTCTCCTCGCTATCCAACTGGCTTGGATGCTCAATTTCATCCTTTCATTACTGGCTTAAAGCCCTTGACTACCTTTTCGAATTACTAAACCCACGGTAGGATCCAGTGTATCTCACAATTGAATAAGCAACAGGGAATCCAATACAGAACTACTGATCTCAATTACCTTTCTATTGATTCCAGCGTACTCTATTGATCCAGGCGTACAGGGATTCTTATCATCCATGTCCTCCATCCGATCTAGACCTTGAATTCTGTATTGATAGCTTTTGTATGTCACTACCAAACATAGGAGAGATACGGATACCTACTACTGCCATCAAGTGTTTTTCTCATGAGCAGAGGTAAAACGAAATTCCTTGCTGTTGGTCCGATACTGACTTGCACTTAATTGCTTTACGGCTAAATACAATCAGTCCTCCACAAATGTAATGCTTTTGAAAGCCAAGCCATATTCTCATATAGAGGAGAAAGCCCCACTCGCCAGCGCTGTAATCCTTATTGTTGCTTGAAAGTGCCAAGCCTCGCTTCATAGCTGAAGATCCTTGCTTACTAGGTTTTGTATCCCCCTCCCGCCTTTCACTCGGACTCCTGTCCTGTCTCTGATGTTACAGAGTGTATTATTTCACGGGTATTTCGAATGTGTTTTGTCACTTAACTTATCTATTCTCTTATTATACTTGCCTCTTCTAGCTGTCCTGGCATTCCTGTGCTCCATTATTTGTATGTCACTACCAAACATAGGAGAGATACGGATACCTACTACTGCCATCAAGTGTTTTTCTCATGAGCAGAGTAAAACGAAAATTCCTTGCTGTTGGTCCGATACTGACTTGCACTTAATTGCTTTACGGCTAAATACAATCAGTCCTCCACAAATGTAATGCTTTTGAAAGCCAAGCCATATTTCTCATATAGAGGAGAAAGCCCCACTCGCCAGCGCTGTAATCCTTATTGTTGCTTGAAAGTGCCAAGCCTCGCTTCATAGCTGAAGATCCTTGCTTACTAGGTTTTGTATCCCCCTCCCGCCTTTCACTCGGACTCTGTCCTGTCTCTGATTGTTACAGAGTGTATTATTTCACGGGTATTTCGAATGTGTTTTGTCACTTAACTTATCTATTCTCTTATTATACTTGCCTCTTCTAGCTGTCCTGGCATTCCTGTGCTCCATTATTTGTATGTCAATCCGAACTATTAGACTTCCCTTCCTAGCTATCAAATACTATTAATACAACCAACAAAAGAGAGGGCTGCCCGCGGTTTGTGAGAAAGAGCTATAGGGTGGCAAGAAGGAGAGGAGCATCGATTCTTTCATGACTACCGGAGAGTCTTAACACGGTATCCTTGACTTCTGTCTGCAATTCTGTATTACTTACTTTGTAGTGAGTTCTGACTTCTGTGTTTGATTACCCATACCGGACCTGGGTGTGCGAGATCATACCACCTATTAGTTCATAACCTTTCGGAGTACGCCATTATAGTACGCCATTCAAACTCCTGAGAAACACTGGTCTTATTAGCTCTCCTAGTCTTATAATGGTAACTACTAGTCTGATACTGGGTTTCATATACTCTAATCTCAGTTGGTTCACCTCGGTTCATAGGTTAGTAAACTCTTTGTTCTCCGGGGAGGGCTGCTAGTCTATTTGTCAATAGTCCCATTCTTCTATAGTGTTTGGGGGGTAGCTCCCTTTTACTCCTAGGTGCAGCTTACTCAGCTACTGGCTTAAAGCCTATCGTGACTTTCATTTATTCTCACTACATCGCGCCCCTAATCTAACTCTCTTTGCTTTCAACCTACCTTTCTTTCTTTCCTATAAGTCCTAATGTACTTGCTTTCGAACTAGTGAAGTACTATTGCCTATCAGGTTGAGTCTGTTACTTCTATGATGGCCTTGTAGCCTGGCACTCCTTATCTAAATTCTGGAGTTAACCTCTTTGACTCTTTCTATATGCCCGAGCTCTAAAGCGATAAGTGTAGGCGCCCACACAGATAAAATAAGACTAGAGTAAAGGTAGGTACCCGGCAAGACTCGTCTAACTGGTGATAAGAATCAAAACCCAGGTAGCACAAGAGGACGAAGGCCTAAAACCGGTTACCCCTGGACTGCAACCGCTTTATAGAATTCTCAGCAACTGCCCCCGGGCCGAGATCCTGACTTCTTTACTGCATTCTTATAGGTCATAGCAGCATTTGTGACTTATTGGTTGAATTTCAACTTTCCTGCTTGAAAGAGATATTCCATGGTGGGTTTACTACTTTACTTGACAGAAGGAGACATAGGTGGGCGAGAAAGAGGCAAGAAGTAGGTCAATGTCTATAAGTAAGGTTTTCTTGTCAGTAAGTAAGATTGGATTCATTAGGGTCGTGTTTGAGTATCGTGAATCGTAATATTCCCTTGTCGCGGAGGTATGTTTCCGTTCGCGATGCATGAACGACGGTCCGGTCCCACACTATGATATCCTCCCCATGAACCATGATGGTCCTACTATGAAACTATGAATGAGAGATGATCCACCGATCACAGAATGAGTCCATGGTAGCTCGTAGACAGTCGTGGACTGCGCGTGCTGGCTCCAAGAAAGAGTTTGCCTGGGTGCCATCGTAGCATGGTGTTAGAAGTCATTGCCTTCGTAGCATGGGATAGAGGTAATTGTTTGCCTTCGTAGCATGAGAGAGAGGTAATTGGCGTAATTGCCTTGACTTGGATGTAAGTACGTACTTAAGTAGATGGATTTCCAGTGAGTTCTTGTGTAGTCTACGAAAGAGAGATCATCAGCAGCATAAGGTAAAGAATAAAGATATTAAACGGTTAGGTAACAGACTTCTATCCCCGGGATGAACTCGCACTCTTTTTGTTTCTTTGTTCCGGTTTATTTATTTCTTTCTTTCCTTTCGTGGATTGACTATTGGATGAACTATTCGTCAAGTACCTGAGCTCCTTACTTCTTTCTTTTTCTATACTCTTAAGTAAATGAATAGAATATAGTGGCTGAAATTTGAGTCTTGGAAATAACTCGACCGAAAGGAAGATCGACAGCAAAGCAAAAGGAAATCGAATCGAGGATCTTTGTTTGCAGAACCTATCTGCCTTCTTTGTCTTGGCAGACAGGGCCGACTCCTTTCAAGGGCTCCGCGGAAAAGGGAAACACGCAGGCCTCTGACCTACTGCTGGCTTGCTTTCTGGCCGAGTACGCCCTAGTGGGTGGTTCTTCTCGAATAGAATAAACGGAATCAAGATCAATTGCCACGTGCTCCATTTCTCCTCCGTACCCCTCTAACTCTATAGGGCTCCCTTGAGTAAAAGTGCTAATTAAAAAGGGGAGCTAAAAGTAGTAGGTAAAGTGATTCGCACCCCATTCATCATCTCGTGAATCTTTTGGTGGCTCAACAATCTTCCATTGAGATGTAACCAACTTTTTCGAGGATTGCACCCTTCCTGCTAAGAAATTGATCCTAAGATCGCCTAAAGTGAGAGCCCCTTGATTGAAGGTAGCTTGGGTTAACAAGACACGCCCTCCTGTTAGCCATACTCCCACAGGATAGACTTCCACGAAAACTCTCATCCCTCCGCGACTGGCAGGCTGGGAATGACAATTGCTTACTTTCTTTAGCACTGGGAAAAGTATTAGGCTCAGAAGACAGAGCCGGATTGGAGTATGGGCCTGATTCTAGTTCATCATTCAGTGGTGCTTGCGGCGTTTTGATCTACATCCCGCCTTACTTAATGGCTAGTTATGGTATTGAACATGCCGAGAGAGGTAGAACAGGGATAGAACCATTTGATAGGTCGGATGAAAGCGATAGACCTACGGGTATGGAATCGCCCTGAAAGGTCAAAGCAATAGGGATCGGGAGGACAGGGTCATCAAGAGCGAATACTACTTCATATTTGGAAATCGGATACTCCCCTTGCGAGTAGAGCAATTTCAGAGAACAGACCCGCAATAGATTAGATACAATTGCATCGGGGACTTACACTTATGTCATACTTACAACTTACAAATACTAGGCTCAGAAACAAACACCCACCTATCAAATGCGGGTACACGATCGCTATCCACCTTTCGGAATTGGTAGCATAAAGCGCGGAGTTTGGATAGTCCCATGCTCGGCTAAGCCATTGAGATTCATTACTTTCTATTCGAAACCCGGCTTCAGGGGGACCTACTTCGCTTCTAAACAGGAATTAATCAGTTACGGAATTGCTTAAGCGTATGTAACTGACTCTCTTTCTCAAGGGCTTGATCCATCCGATAGTGTTGAGTCTAAGACAGAGATCCATAAACAAATGTACTTATAGTGAAATAGACTAGTGGAAAGCTTCCCGTGAGATGAACTCCCTTCTCCAGTTTTCCATTCAAGCCGAAACAAGAAAGCGGCCGGTGGCAACTTCTTTTTTCGTTTTTCTACAAAGTGGTAATGTCTATAGTCTATAACATGGATCTGGATTTTCTTATGTAACATAGAATCAACTATCTGCTCGTATTGAGCTTTAACGGAAAACAAGAACAAGATCTCATTTGAAAGGAAAGGCTAACAAGTAGTGGTTTTGAAGAAAGCTTTGGGCCCGCCCTTATGAGAGAAATTGCGTAGATAAAGAAGGCTAGCTATATGCTTGAAACATGCAAGTAGAAGCCAGCCGGGCCTAGAGGCGGAGGCTTATTGTTGTAAGGCAAGAAAGACAAGAGCAAGAAGAGCACCTCCCTTAACCGACTGACCTAGGGCACCCACCCCTCTCAAGACTCGGGATACTTTAGATCCAGTAGGACCGGGACAACAACCTTACTATAGTCGGTCATGAACATGAAGTCCTTTAAGATCGTTTTCCTTGGGATATACTGTAAGCTCTCTCTATAAGAGACCAGACGGGTCCACACTCCGACCGTACTTGTTCGTTCCATAAGGGGGTGGGCACCGATTTCTAAAGGTAGGAAGATGGAGCGAACTCATATCGTCCCAGGCGACAACTTTCCTCGAATGCAACAGCAATTAGCACTAATCCAGCCAGCCAGACTTCGCTCAATAGAAAGTGGAGCTTCACGTCACTTCTCAATCTGATTGTTTGGGCAAGCGCAATCCATTGGTGTAGAAAGACAAAACAACATGTTGCTTTGCCATATTGAAGAGCGCCAGACTATTGACTAGCGAGGTGTTGCCCATTATGTCTTCTTACATGAATGCCGCTGTGACAAATTAATAGCCAATCAATAGCTTATAAGAAGTAAAGGCTGGGAGCCGCTCGCCCTAAGCTCTGGTTATCGCTAATTATTGCTCTTCCCCCATCAAATGTAGAGCAGGCAAAAAGACGGAACAGAAATAAGGGCCAAATCAAATACGGAATTTCCCGATAGGGCACATTGTTGAATGAATTGACTTCGTTTGTATTTCCTTCAAACAAGCGGCAGTGTATTTAGAAGAGGCGTAGGCCAAGAGCGAACCCCTCCAGATTCAGCAGAGTAAGGCAAAAAACTCATTGGATTATTTGTATGTGACGGCAAGTGTGGTGGAAGTAGAAGAAAGACAGACGCCCCGTGAGGTTGCTACCCACCTACTAGTAGTTATCCAAGGCCAACGCAACGGCAAGATTCATCATACAAGTTCCAAAGCCTTGTGAAGACTAGCTGCAAGCCACAGTATTTCAATGGATAGCTTAGTTTCTTTAAATGGATAGGGATAGCTTTGTTTCCGGGGCCAAGTAACGTATAGACAAGTAGGCAAGCAACGGAACTTGAATAACAGACCTCCACTCAAGTGCTGACAATAGAACTCTACTGGAATTGTTTCACACAAAAGCACCTTAACCTGTCTCTCCTCTCTGTACTTAGAGCCAATCACTTCTCTTAGAGACTTACCACTTGCTGCACTAGCTGCCTTCCGGAAATTCTTACAATGACCTCCTCTCTCGTAGCCAACTTGGATTCAACCTGTTTAGCTAGCAGAACTTCAAGTTTATACTTTGGGGAAGAATCAATTATTGGCAAGGAAGCTAGGTGTGAGCGAGGCAAGGCTCAAGAATCCGTTAGAGATGCAAATGCTAGAAGGTAGAGAGAAAGATTAGATTACTCCCTTATATACCTGTAGCTCTAAAGAATCAATTCATGATGAAGCCTTAAGTAATGTCAGTCCCAACAAGTAATTACAAAGTATTAGGGTGGAGAGGATAGAGGCAGAGAAAGGTACTAGTGTTGTCGATTCAGAAAGTCAATGAGTGCAATTGTAAGCTGCAAGCGGTTCTTAGTCTTATAGTAAAGTTGAAGTCTACAAAAGGGATGCTGCTGTGTCTTGTATAGATAAAATGGGTAATTAGATCAGAAGAGGAGTAACTCGTTAACGGGAGCTCGAAGCTCGAAAGATTATATGAATTATTAGTTGAAGTTGACTGCCCTACTGCGTGGTTACTGCCTCGCCGCTCGAGAAATTAGATTCTTTATTTGTTGACTCATCGCAAGAAACAAGCCCTGTTGTTGGTTCTGCAAGTGAATGAGTTGAATCCCGAGTTTACGAGAACAGCACTCGCTTTATACTTTGACTATCTACTTCTGGAGACTGTGACTATATACTAAGTGGAGTTCCCCAAGAAGAAGCCTCATCTCTTTCTTTTGAATGCCCACGTAGCAGCGCGCTTAAGGGCAGCAATGAAAGTCGACACCAGAGAGATAAGTTCGCCACAAGACTCAGTGCTAAGACAAGTTTACCCGTTTTTATACAATAGAGAGATGAAATCCAATCAATTCATAGATGATGGCCTTCTTCGGATTCAGTATCGGGTGTGTTTACGGGAAGGAAAGGGTAAGTTCAGAGCTAGGTGGCAAGCAAATACTTAGCTTCTTTCGGAGATGTAGCTCAAAGTCGTGAGGGAGTGAGGGTCCGGTCTGGTCAAGGAGGGAGTAAAGTATAGATCCCGGTAATCATAGTGTTCTTTATTCAAGATTCTTAACAAAGGAGTGAGAGCAATAAGAGAAAAAGAGTCTATCTAAAGTTGGTTTACATACGAGTATCATAAAGCAAGGGAAGAAAGATCCGAAACTGCTTATTCACCCGCGCCCAACTCCGGATCCTGCATCTCCAACTTATGATCCTAATTAAAGATAGCCCTCCCGCGCCTTGTTTGAGTCTATCTCTCCTTTCTGCTTTCTCCTTTCCTGGCATGGCACTGAACTCTTCGGTGTTTGTACTTCTTCTCCGGCTCCATCTTATGCTGGAACTACACAGGAATTGATAACCTCGACTTTCTTTAGGTGCACCTGACTCCTTTCTGAAGGAAGCTAACTTGTGGAGTGAGACCAGACCGATCTTCTCGGATCAGAAGCCCGCCTACCCAACGGAAGAGCTCTTAAGCACTACTCAGTGGAGTCATTTCTGTGCCCTTTCTTGTACTGTAGCATTACCAACTCACCTTGAATATCATCCCTCAGTCTAGGATTCCTACATCTATCATCCATCTTGATAATATGGATTCCTAGGCATCATCCATCATCCATCTTTTGTTTAGAATCCGTACGTGCTTCAATGCAATCGTGCACTTAGACCTGATGGTCCGCTTTATGCCTCTGCCTTTGTCTATATCTGAGACCTTGTGCCCGAAGACGGATTGAGATTTCTCCCTGTCTTCATAGATGGATATTATCGGCTATACCGAATTGGATCTCAAAGCAATGGAAGAGGTCTCTTTTTCCTTCCTATGGATGGGTAACCCGTCTGTATATCTTATTTATTCTCGAAAATGACCGCGAGAAGGAACTAGACATGAGTACAATCATCTATAGTTGGGTCTCTGAAAGAAAGACTAATATTGGTGTCACGAAGATGGAAAAAACTGCCCCATCAATAGAACTCTTGACTTTATTTAGATAGGAAAGAGAGAATCAGAGACACTGTTGACTACCCGTTGATTTAGGTGGGAAAGAGAGAAACCGGACACTTAAGGGAGAGGGGCGATGTCATTAAGGAGCTAGAGTGAAGTGAAACGGGAAGAAACGAATGGAAATACTGCCCTATAACACATAACTGCGAATAACTTACGAAAAAGAAACTTAGCTAGGCGGTAAGCACAGAGATAATACCAAATGATGGTACTGGGTTCGGTGTCGGGTAGCGAGTCGAGCTAGAAAGGGTAATGGAATAGAATGTTAGATGTGTGTGTGTGTGATTAGTCATAAGCGGAGGAAAGAGCAGAGCAGTTAATGCTTCGTTAAGGGACCGGTGTTCATTATGGCTTTTTCAGCGGTGTAATTATTGCTTTTCAGAGGCTGTACTTATTGCCTTTTTCAGAGGTTTTCATGTTATTGGCTTTTTCAGAGGTGTAAGTATGGCTTTTTCAAGGTGTCCATTATGGCTTTTTCAGAGGTGTCATTATGGCTTTTTCAGAGGTGTAATTATTGCTTTTTCAGAGGTGTCATTATGGCTTTTTCAGAGGTGTCATTATGGCTTTTTCAGAGGTGTCATTATGGCTTTTTCAGAGGTGTAATTATTGCTTTTTCAGAGGTGTCATTATGGCTTTTTCAGAGGTGTAATTATTGCTTTTTCAGAGGTGTCATTATGGCTTTTTCAGAGGTGTCATTATGGCTTTTTCAGAGGTGTAATTATTGCTTTTTCAGAGGTGTCATTATGGCTTTTTCAGAGGTGTAATTATTGCTTTTTCAGAGGTGTAATTATTGCTTTTTCAGAGGTGTAATTATTGCTTTTTCAGAGGTGTAATTATTGCTTTTTCAGAGGTGTCATTATGGCTTTTTCAGAGGTGTAATTATTGCTTTTTCAGAGGTGTAATTATTGCTTTTTCAGAGGTGTAATTATTGCTTTTTCAGAGGTGTCATTATGGCTTTTTCAGAGGTGTAATTATTGCTTTTTCAGAGGTGTCATTATGGCTTTTTCAGAGGTGTCATTATGGCTTTTTCAGAGGTGTAATTATTGCTTTTTCAGAGGTGTCATTATGGCTTTTTCAGAGGTGTCATTATGGCTTTTTCAGAGGTGTCATTATGGCTTTTTCAGAGGTGTAATTATTGCTTTTTCAGAGGTGTCATTATGGCTTTTTCAGAGGTGTAATTATTGCTTTTTCAGAGGTGTAATTATTGCTTTTTCAGAGGTGTCATTATGGCTTTTTCAGAGGTGTCATTATGGCTTTTTCAGAGGTGTAATTATTGCTTTTTCAGAGGTGTCATTATGGCTTTTTCAGAGGTGTAATTATTGCTTTTTCAGAGGTGTCATTATGGCTTTTTCAGAGGTGTCATTATGGCTTTTTCAGAGGTGTCATTATGGCTTTTTCAGAGGTGTCATTATGGCTTTTTCAGAGGTGTCATTATGGCTTTTTCAGAGGTGTAATTATTGCTTTTTCAGAGGTGTAATTATTGCTTTTTCAGAGGTGTCATTATGGCTTTTTCAGAGGTGTAATTATTGCTTTTTCAGAGGTGTAATTATTGCTTTTTCAGAGGTGTAATTATTGCTTTTTCAGAGGTGTCATTATGGCTTTTTCAGAGGTGTCATTATGGCTTTTTCAGAGGTGTCATTATGGCTTTTTCAGAGGTGTCATTATGGCTTTTTCAGAGGTGTAATTATTGCTTTTTCAGAGGTGTCATTATGGCTTTTTCAGAGGTGTAATTATTGCTTTTTCAGAGGTGTCATTATGGCTTTTTCAGAGGTGTAATTATTGCTTTTTCAGAGGTGTCATTATGGCTTTTTCAGAGGTGTAATTATTGCTTTTTCAGAGGTGTCATTATGGCTTTTTCAGAGGTGTCATTATGGCTTTTTCAGAGGTGTAATTATTGCTTTTTCAGAGGTGTCATTATGGCTTTTTCAGAGGTGTCATTATGGCTTTTTCAGAGGTGTCATTATGGCTTTTTCAGAGGTGTCATTATGGCTTTTTCAGAGGTGTCATTATGGCTTTTTCAGAGGTGTCATTATGGCTTTTTCAGAGGTGTCATTATGGCTTTTTCAGAGGTGTCATTATGGCTTTTTCAGAGGTGTCATTATGGCTTTTTCAGAGGTGTCATTATGGCTTTTTCAGAGGTGTCATTATGGCTTTTTCAGAGGTGTCATTATGGCTTTTTCAGAGGTGTCATTATGGCTTTTTCAGAGGTGTCATTATGGCTTTTTCAGAGGTGTCATTATGGCTTTTTCAGAGGTGTCATTATGGCTTTTTCAGAGGTGTCATTATGGCTTTTTCAGAGGTGTCATTATGGCTTTTTCAGAGGTGTCATTATGGCTTTTTCAGAGGTGTCATTATGGCTTTTTCAGAGGTGTCATTATGGCTTTTTCAGAGGTGTCATTATGGCTTTTTCAGAGGTGTCATTATGGCTTTTTCAGAGGTGTCATTATGGCTTTTTCAGAGGTGTCATTATGGCTTTTTCAGAAGAATCAAGATGGTTTCCTTACAGCTGACAATCAAGTAACCCTCATTGCCTGTTTCAACCTCATAGCTTACTGCTGGCTCAAGTAATCTCTGGAATTTGACGGAGTGCTTTCCCTTGTTTCAAGAGCTTTTTCGTTCATAGGAAAACATTGCATTTCAGTACGGTACCAACATCAAGCCTTTCCCTTGGACTTATTATTCTATTCCCGTTATGCCTAGCACCGCAAAGCTCCTTATCCTGCTTCCACTCACATTATTGAAAACCCGTGTAGTGGGCTGGGCTCTAGCACTCCATAGGGACGGACCGTGATACACAAAGATTCAGTACATAGTGGGGCTCCGTGGGCTTAATCACAAGTGACCAACAACAAAGATACTGCAGAAGTTCCCGTTTTCGACTTGATTCTTTTTCCCTGAACGCCTTACCTGAGCACATTGCCCCATACGACTTTGGATTCGAAATTTCCTATTTTCTCGCTTATTTCCTCTTTCATGCAGATCTATCCACCTGACCAAGCAAAACGTAAGGATCAAATCCGCGCTATTCATTCACCTTCTGTCTCTGTTCCATAATTATGTGCTTCTCCTCGGAAAGTCACTGTATTCCACGAAATTCATTCTCTTTCTCATGGGAGGATCAAATAATGAACTCCTTTTCTTAGGATGAAAGGCCTAGACGGAAAGACAGGACTGATAGAGATTGGATTCTTGCTTCCACATGCCACCCGCGAAAAGTGAAGTAAGAAGTGCCTAATAATGTAGCATCAGGAAATTCTGGTAAGCAGCCAAGACAAGGATAGATCTAGGGAAAGGAAAAGCACATCAGGAACTCATAAATAGGAGAATTATGTCTTATGTTCCCGTTGTGGAAGGCTGCAAAGATCAAAGGCAAGGTGCAGTGCCGACCACCTCTTTCTATCTCTATTTCATCTTTCTTTCTCTATTTCCTCTTGAGATCTATATTTCCTTAGTCATTGACCCGCTTTATTCCCCTCGTGAGACAGACCAGACCATATCGGATGAACAGACTATTAGTGTGGTGGGCGTTAGCCAGACAAGTCATCTGCTCATAGCTATTAAGCCTTAGGCCACTATTCTTGATACATATAGCCACTATTTCTTGATACATATACTATAGATAAAGAGGAATCCAGCCAATAAGATAATATAGGCACACACTGTTATAGAAGAGAGATTCTGTGCTTCTCAATTGCTGTAGAACCTAGTCCCCCTCCCCTAACTATTCGATTATTGACTGAACAAGTGATTGCTGTAGGTTTCTACCTAGTCCCCGCTCCGCTCTCGCTTCGCTCGCCCCTTCCTTAGTCCTGCCAATAGGCCGCTACGCAGCGGATCATGCCGACCCCTGGCACAGCCATGGCGATTTATCCCATAATCCATGAATAAGTACCCAAAGATTCATATTGAACTTCGATGGGAACTTCTCTTGAGCCCTGACACGTTGATCTAGTCTCC